>JAAAKL020008206.1:0-16140 GCA_010016065.2 Carybdea cf. marsupialis auct. non (Linnaeus, 1758)
TTGACTTGATGTGCTGAGGCCAGATGAGCCAGTGTATCAGTTTGACCTGAGTGAATTAAAGGCTTGGGAATTATAGTAGGTTGTTAGGAAGGCTCAAGGTGACTGTGCTGCTGGCCAAAACAACCTGTCTTATAACCTGCTGAAGTATTGCGCAAGAGTTAGACATATATTGTGGAGTATTCTGAAGGTTTTGTGGCGTAAATTGATTATGCCAGAAAGTTGGTGTGTAGCAGAAGGCATTTTCACTCCAAACGGGGCAGTTCCGTAATATCTCTTTATTGAATATTGATGGCAATGTGTTGCTATCGGTACTGGCGAGGAGTTTGAATACGTTGGTGGTTAGAAATCATTTCGTCAATTGCTCGATGCAGAAACCCGGTATACTTGGCTTTCCTGCCTGTTTAGACACGCACAGATGATATGGGAATCCATTAAGGCCTGCACGAAGGGGAAGAGGGATGTGGATGGGGTGTGGCTGGACGTGGCAGATGCTTAAGGATCAGTCCCCGATGGGTATTTGAAGTTTTTATTGGAGTTTTTCTGAATACCAGATTTGTGATTTCCTTGCCAGGTTCTTCCGTAGTTCCTGATTAGGTTTACTACGGCTGAGTATAAAACTGAATGGCAACCATTAGAGATTACTATCCCAATGACCTCCATATCGGGGGAGAGGAGGTAACACAGGTCTATGAGTATGGTGAAAAACGCTTGGGTCGTAGGTAGGAAAGTGGTCTGACAGATAAGCATTGAGGGGTGTGAATCCATGAGCAGCTGAAGAGATAGATGAAGGTAGTTGAGAAACCTGTCATCCCTGGTAAGGCTCAGTTTCAGTAGAGCTTCTCAACAAGGAGTGCAATGAGTATGGATTTGGTGAGAAGATGTTGTCCAACGAGGAATTTCCTGGACCCAATTGCTGGCCATATCTGCCGGAGCAATTGGGTTTATGATGAGTGCCTCATTCGACTTTCTTCCATCATCTGTGAACCTGAGGAGGTGTGGCATTCAGCAAGATGAATTATATAGATCGTGTGTAGAGGGCTAGAGGATCTCTTGAACATGTGCTATCGTCCTAACAATACTTGCTATCAGCTTATACATGGCAACATAATTAAGTTCTGCGTGAATTGACCGACAGTGCTCGTGTGGCGACCAAACAACAAGCGGAGAAAAAAATTTACGAAGCCAATTGGCGTTAGATTTGTAAGAAAGGGAGAAGAGGAAGGGGCTAGTAGTTACAGTGCGAGCTGCACCTTGTCAGCTGCGCGTGATTGGCAGATGTTTGTTGATGAGGTAAAGTCCATACCTCCCTCTACTGTGAAAACTTATCAGCGGCCTGACATGATGATCACGTCAAAGTCATTTAAAATGTTTTGGATCATGGAATTAACTGTTCCTTGGGAGACAAGGTTGGAGGAGGCAAGGGAGATGAAGGTGCATAAGTATAGTAAACTGAAGGAGGATTGTGAACGTGCTGGGTGGCGATTCAAGTTATTCACTGTGGAAGTTGGATGCAGGGGATTTGCTGGCTGAACTCTGAGGAAATGGCTTCTAGCGTTAGGGTGGAGAGGTCGAAACTTGAGAGTATGGTGTCGATGTGCTTGTTGCTCTGCTGAAGTTTGTTCAGCCTGGATTGTTGGAAAGCTGAGTCCCTCCTGCGACGCAACGCTGTCCATAGCTATGGTGGATAAGAGTTAAGGTCTGTTCCTTTTTATTTTTGTAGCTGTGTTTGTTGGTTTTTCGTGGGGTTTTGTTTGGTTGTTTGTTAGTTTATTTGGTTCTGTTTTTTGTGTGTTTTGTTGTTGGTTATGGGAGGTGGGGAATTTTTGTTTTAGGTTTTTTCCCCTCTTTCAACACCAGTAGGAGTACTGAGTAAGGTTACCCTGATGCAGTATGGGCCAGCCAGATGAGCATAAAGTTGCTTGGGTGAGTTTATGTCAAGACCCTACCGATTCAAAAACCTGGTCAAGTTAACCTGAAGCATTGATCGTTCTGATTCTCCCATCTTATTCACGCCAAACAATGAAGAGATTGGTAAGATATTGTATCATGTTGAGCTCTATCTAAAGGACAATGCCGTGATTCTGTAAGTGCATCTCCATAAAATTGTTTATAATTTAATTTATTGCCGCTACAAATGAATTGTTGCCATTAGCATTATTCTTCGCGTCCGATATCTTCGTCGCATAATCAAGAACTAGGGCACAATTTTGAAAGTGTCCCGTGACAGCTACGAGCGATGAAACACAGTTTGACGACCAATATCTACATTAGAATTATCAATGCTGCCTGGAAAATGTTGGTCAATATATGTGTCAACATTTTCCCTTGTTACTGAATTATTTTTCTGCCAGCTACTCTAAATATGAGTGAATCACATGAGCACTAGAGTGACAAACAACTGCTTGTAGAATCCTTCCGAATCTGTGACGGATGAAGGATTAAACCTAGCACTCAAAACTAAGTTGATGTTCGGTGACGGAAGCTAGCCCTTGGCGGCATGTAGATACCCATAATGCTAAAAAATACCATTTAATAGTCCTGCTGAGTAGTAGTATTCGCTACTAATTAGAAACTTTCCTCAAACGGAATTATAACCATTAAATTACCTGGTTAATAGAACAACCTAGCACAATAAACAAACAGCGAAAACTGACTACTGGTGCTTTAAGCTGATATTTCAGGGAAATGTGCTTTAGAGATTATTGCAGTAATTCTCAAGCCCTCCTCTGCTTTTAAAATGAAGTCACTTTCCTAACGTAAGTACATGTAAGACGTATCTCATTGTAGATTTCGGTGTTATAAAATCTCGAAGGTCAGATCTCGAACCCACAGTTTCCGCAGTTGCGTAGTTCGATTGTTTTCACTAAGTTACGGTCCCGTACCAACAAGAGAGAGAAATTTGGAAT
The DNA here is from genome assembly GCA_010016065.2 of Carybdea cf. marsupialis auct. non (Linnaeus, 1758). Taxonomy (NCBI): domain Eukaryota; kingdom Metazoa; phylum Cnidaria; class Cubozoa; order Carybdeida; family Carybdeidae; genus Carybdea; species Carybdea cf. marsupialis auct. non (Linnaeus, 1758). The sequence continues at coordinate 2,907 of JAAAKL020008206.1, forward strand.
GTCTAATGTTATATACTGTATCACTGCAAAGACTTTTAAGTTGCAAAATATCTGTCATGAAAGATACACTGGAACTGGGGGCATGAATCCCCCTCTTTTTTGCTAAGTAAAGTTTTTTCATTATCATGTTTTATGTTGTGAAGCTTGTTGCATAAGTCCTTCTTGGTGGTTTTATGACGAATGGGCCAGGATTTTAAGTCTTGTAAACCAGCCCTTGACTGCATTTTTTGCTATAGTTTGTTAAGTGTTCTTACACTGCAAACTACATTAAAGTAAGTGAGTAGTGCTTTTCTATTGTGAACACATTTTGGCCTCAAGTAACCTTGTTCACGATCATACATCATATAAAAGTGAAGAAAAATTGGACGTTGTTTAAGTATTGGTTTCTTGCCCATGAAAAGTCAATTTGTTTTGAAGACATTCTAGTTCACTATAACACCAACGATAAATCATACCCGATATCACGAAGATTTGTAAACTACTTTTGGTCAACCCAGCAATCAAATCCCAATTATCCTTTTCGTTTATACGACGATCGAAAACTGGATGCATTCAAAAATGTTACCTTCGAGATTTAAGTCCTTGGAAATTTACTTTTTCCTATTCTATCAATATAATGTTCATTGATATGATGATCATCACTCAGAAAGTGCTATTATAACTGTCTCTGGCGCCCTGGAAATTTTCTTCTTAGCTCACCCCTATTTAATTTTGTCACGCCGCCCCTGCGCGAAGAAGCACGAAAATTTCACCGTCATCAGTAGGAAGAGCTTCCAGACTTGACTTGACATGCACCCATTTATGATTAAATGTTTTTATTCGTGATTTCGCAATTAAATCGCAGAATTTTCTGTAAAGTTAGGCGTAGGCCAGGCCAAAAAAGCTTAAATGAATCTAACTTGAACTACTGCAGCGTCATAAATCATCATTGCAGTTTGGTTTTTTGGCGTTTGGCAACTTAGATTTCAATTTTATGATAATGTTTCAGCTTCGGAGGCAGGTTAAAAATTGATGTTATGGTAACGAATCGAATTTATAACACAAATTAGAAAAATTTGAGAATAGTGTCGTATGTCATATAGTTATGTATTCCACCCAGAAATCCATTACTTTACTGACGAGATTTGCAAAAGTAATCAATCGTTTTATCCATATCTGATTTGATTTTCCTGTACCATTCTGACTGGAAGAACGTTATTGATATTTGTAGCAATGGAAAGACTAATTCTTCGAGTTTTAACTCGGTTATGTACAGTAGTTGTATTCAACTTACTGCCCTTGTTTCAATTCCTAATTATGGACCTACAATTGACAAACGTAATTAGGACAGACAATGGGAATAAGTAATCGATGACCTGAAATCTGGTAGAACTCCTTTTCTAAAGAATGTAATGAACAGGCAGCTTGCAAAGTGGCATTATTTCCCTAATGAATCTGATGCACATCTAAGCGTTGGAAACTTATTAGGGGCCAGGGCCTCTAGAAAGCTACGATTGTAATTTGGCTGTGCGATGTAAGTTACGATTTACTATTACCAAACAATAGATATAGCAACCTCACTAGACGTACTTACTGTCGTTATTTATACATTTCGCTGTAAAGAAATAATACAAACACTTTAAATGGGCAGTTTTTAATTGAAGCCCCCAACGGGTTCACAGTACAATTGATGGCTGATTTTTGTTTACACAAGTTTAAAAACTAGCAAAAGGTACTTTGAAGTATCTAACTTTAGGCTGCAACCCGTGAAAGTAATTTTTTTCCGACATGAGTAACACTGGTAGGGGGTTCTACTTGGAAACAAGGCGTCAATTTGGAAATTGTCTGTAATTCTTGCAAACGTACTCTGATGACTGAAAATACTCTGTATTTTATAGTTCAAAATCGCAATCATGAGAACAGAATTTATCTTGTCATTCTGGCTCTATTCTGACCGATGAAGGATGTAAAATTACCCCTCTGCTTCCCCTGTAAAAGTTTTTAAAAGCTGCTTGTCTGATGGAACTAGAATTATGTTTTAAAGTTTATAGATCTTAACCTGCAACAGCAAACATTTCATGGTTGTGAAATTTTTTAAAATCCCCTGTCGTAATCTGTCCGTTCGCGAAGTAAAAGAAAATAACTTTACCTCATCCCTAAGATGAACAGGAGAAGGTGATTACGCTACAAAAGAACTAAAGCAACATGTTTTTGCTAACAAAAGTTTACAAAACAGCAAGATGAAAGTCTTCTAAGCGAATTTTATTGTTGGCGTAATGAAAGGATGTCTTCTCTTGGTGGTATGTATAGGTTTTACCAAATGACTACGGATGCCGTAATAAAACCCTGTCCAATTTTAAGGTCTCTTGTTCTTGTTTGAATTTAACGATGTAATCCATTGTAATGCTTTCATAAGGCTAATAGATATGTATACCGACGGAACAAGCCACTGGAGTGCTTCTAACACTTGTTAAGAATACAAAATGAGAAACTAACTACGATGTTATTTTGCTTAAGGTAAGGAGTTATAGGTTCTGAGATATACTTATTACGTTTATCATGGTCCATTAATAGATATTCTAAACCGATCCACCACTAAATACGGATTCTCCAATGTCAAGATCGATACATGGTCCAAGAGTACAAATGGTTGTTTTGCGTATAAGTTACGGCTATATGATTTAGAACGCAACGAAACATGAAAAAACAATATTGTACACTTTACTTGAGTCAACTATCATTATAGAAACATGCTATTCAATCGATGGTATCTCAAGTGCGCTAATTTTATCTTGGCCTACTCCGAGCAACTCTGATTGCAATTTTGGGTTTTCGGTTTCCATTCTTCGTTCCCGAATTCTACAATTGTTGCTTTAGATGAACGTCTATTCGATGCAATAGCATCCATTTCGATTTCAGAAGTTCTGATCGCAGAAGAACAAGCCTCGTTGGAACTACTGAGTGTGGTGGATCCAGACTGAAAACTGGTAGTGGATACTCTCCTGTCTCCATAGTCATCTGGAGCAACATTGCAAAATGGTGAACAGTTGAGACACAGTAAGCGTAGAAGAAATAACTTGAAAGCTTTCCTGTAATCGTGGCTATTGATACAGTAAATAATCCAGTTAAGACTTGAATTGAGAATGTGAGCAAGGACACTAATTTGAGCAAGGTAAGGAAAATGGATCCAGCGCCGGGCAGCAGGATCATAGCTAAACCAAAGAGCTGCAAAATGATATGGAAGAGCAAGAACTAGATAGAAAGCAGCCACAAGGATCATCATTTTAGCAAGTTTACCATTTGATCGAATTCTCGCCCTGACAGCTGATCTTCCGTAATTCGAATCAGTGCATTCAGCCAGTCGTTGCGTTTTGAGTTTAAATCCAATAGTGCCATAAGCCCAACACATAATAATCAAGGGGATCCCATACTGGAAGCAGAACATAAACATCCAATAACACTTTCTCCATCCGTTATTTGGCCACTGAACCAAACAACTGCTCACCCCGTTGAATCTGAGCAGTGTTGAGAAATAGACGTATGGTACTGTCACAACGACAGAAATTGTCCACAAGACTACGATAATCCAAATCGCTGTTTTCTGTCTCAATCTTGGTTCCAATGGATACACTATCGATTTAAATCGATCTATCGCCACAACAACAAGTGTTAGAACAGACGAAGTCACTGCTATGTTGGCCAGATTGAAGATATACTTGCAAACGATGTAACCGAAAGGCCACAAAAGTCCATTCTCTTGATTCCCTATGCTAAATGGAATATAAATGACAATGACCAAAATATCTGCAAGGGCCAAATTAAAAATAAACAGGCTGCTTGCTTTCTTCTTCAATCGAATTCGTGTTTTCACTGCCAAAATCACAAAAATGTTTCCAAGTATGCCCATAATAAATACGAAGCAGTATGTTACAAGCATTAGTAATCGAAACTCCACATTAAATATATATTTAGGAATTCCTTGTCGAGTTGAATTACCTATTCTACTGTTAGTACTAGTCAACCGGGTGGTGTTTGCAGTTTCCATTATTATTTTGCCTCCTATAGTAAACCTCTAACTGAAGTTGATCTTGACGGATTGTATAACGTTACCTGCGTCGACTTCAGTTTACGGTATACCACTTCATTGTAATTCACTGCAGTAACCAACATCTACTACCTTTGGTAGGTTACCAGTTTCTAAGATAGCGTTATTTTGCTATTTTTCTCACTAGCTTCATTAATGCGCCTGGCTGAACATTAACTGCTGCCACATGTATTGATGATGTTTATAGGTTCAATTAAAACTTTTATTAGGCCAATTTAGCAAATAAGGTCTGTCAACAAATGTCAAGGTTAACAAACAAAACACTATGTATAGAGGTCTATACATCAACGAAATATTGATTGTCATGTGTCCAGGGTAAATTAAGATATCCTGTCACGTTTTATTTCACAATAAGATACGAATGGTCTCTAAACCATATTTTCTTCCCAAGGTCAAATCAAAATAGTATTAATTCCTGGGAAATAGAGTTATTTACTTTCTTCCTTGTTTTTATTTTTGTCTGATGTTGAGGTTACGTTTGCATCTGCAGGAAACTTTGTGGGGATTTAATGAGCCCTGACGAGAACAAATTGAACATTTGCCTTAAAGAGAAGTAGCCATAATCCAAAGAGGCTGTAATTAAGCCATGACTCTGCTGGATGAGACACCTACACTACTGACATTGATAGTCAGATTCTAAATACAATTAACATCTCTGTACTCAACACAAGAAACATCATAATAACTCATACTGGATGAAAACGATGACCCACAAAGGGTCTGGATGATCGATTTCCCAGTCAAATTAATAAAAGATGGTTTTAATGGCCATAACTTGGGAGGGGTGCATCTATCTACTGCTGAAATAGTCTATACGCTTTTATATAAGTTAATTAACAGCCCAAGTTATCATCTCTGTTAGAATAGCGCAAGCTGCAAATACTGTTTACGACATATATTTCTCTTATTCTGTTATCTTTTCAAACGTAACTTATAAGTTTGGAGTACTACACAGCACTAGAGTTCCTCGTGCACAACTCGTGCACTGTTTGCCTTTTTTTATGTTATTTTCTCTTTCCTCGCGTAGTACCCTTCTTCAAGTATCAAAATTAGCTTATCACAGTGGTTTTCAAACTTCTCGTCATTCCCTTTTTGAATCAGATGCCCTCAACCAAGGATCCCCTTTTAAAGGTTATTTACATCAGTGTGCTATTTACCTTATCACATGACGTTTATTACTTGTTTATGATGTTTTCACCCTCATATAGATGATTAAAGTGTAGTAAAAAAGCTATTATTGACCCTTCTTCATCATTCGCCCGACTCAGTTGTTGTTACTCAGAGCATATCTGAAATATAATGACGTTACTTCTATTTCTATATTTATCGTTTAACACCTCGAGGTTCGAGAAAGCACACTTGCAGCGATGCATTGAGCCAAATGTTAACGAGACCTTTCAGCCCTGAAGAACACCTTAGAAAGGAGTCGCGCATTACCATTCAAAATGTCAGAACAAACTTTTTTTTGAATGAAAGTTTAGTACCCAACTCCACTTGTGAATGAAACCACCTTTCTGTCATCATCCTACATAGCAGGGGCATCCCTTACTTCATTGTGGATGATTGTGGCTACTGGAAGGTAACTGTTTACATTGAACGCAGAGATCGTCTCAACTACGTCACTCAACCAATTTAACTAATTCAGTGTCCTGAAACGATTTTGTATTTTGCTCTTATTGACTCCTGTCCATTTACCCATGTACTTCCTTGTCATCCTCTCGCTTGTTTTCCTTCAATTTTTGCTCCCAGTAATTTTTGAAATAATACACCAATGAAATCTCTTCAAAAGTATGACTGAGAAAGTCAGAATATGCAAATGTTTCCTCCATATGGACAAAAAACTTCACCATTATCAGATGTTCCTTACTTGGCTACTAAGGGAAGTCGATGATTCGTTTTGGAAGTCGAATATTCTCTTCAGTAATATTAAAATTATGTGTGCCTCACTTATTTCCAATGCAACCAAATAGGAGGCCTCAAAATCACTGGCATTAACTCCTTGTTTAAATCTACTTGAACAATATCTCTATTGTCACCTGATAACCAAAGTCAGCCGAATCTTTCTCCTTGAAAAGTGGAATACTGCAAAGATGCGTGTACTTCTAATTTACGTGGCTTTTAGGAATAATTTCCCATCACCTGTCGGCAGACAGCGTAGAGTGATTTCTCTATCCCTCAATTACAGAATTTGTAAAATCCATGCTCAACCAACTTTATCAACTATGTTCTTTCTTCACTTTTCTGGGTACTGGTCAAGACTAGTAGTACAGGTGTCAGCTGAAATGCAAGGTAGACAATTGACGGCTCTTAAAGAGACAGTACGTTGTGGCAGGTTGGAATATTATCCTACAAAAAGTTTCAATCCCACAATCTCATTATCTACTAAGGAAGCCATTACTGCACCTTATATAAATTATATTATTTCCTGGAAAATGAAAGATGATAAAAAGGGGTAAACAGGACAGCTAAGGAATCTTTTTATCTGTCTGTGTTTGTTAGATTTGGTACCAGACCTTGCAGTAGTTCCGAAGCGCAGGATAGGTGTTGCTCTTGGTGAAACAAAGAAAAAAAATCACAGTTTACTTTAAGTTTTTCAAAAATAACAAGATCTTTTGAACCAGGTACGTACTTATTTGAGTGCTGGGATATGAAACCCAGTGGCGGTTTGGAAGAGTGCGGGGCCCTGGGCCGAAAAAGTTTGCGGGGGCCTTATGACGTCATACATTACAAAGCATTTCAGACATTATCCCATTGCGGACGTTCTGGAAACACTGTGTTCCCTCCAGGGGGTACAGTTTCAAGTTTCACTCTATTCCATGACGTCAACATCGGCAGTTCGACACATACTATTTTCCTAGCATTGAAGCACGAGGCCCCTTGGAAGTGCGGGGCCTCGGGCCATGACCCTGTCGGCCTCCCCCTAAAACCGCCACTGATGAAAACTCCGATGAGCTATCCAAACCTTTCGACCTCTCCTGTAGAAAGTTAAAACAAGGGACCTTTACTGCTTTTGGACACCGTTGGGTTCACTGGGGACGTTGAGGACGCTAGGTTTACCGGGGAAGCTTGATTTTATGATTGATGTTACTTTTCCTTTGAATGAATTTTATTTGTCCATAATTATAGTCTTCCACGTGATCTAAGGGTGACTCCTAAAGTTCAAAAAAGCGATTCCCAACCATTTCTATGCTGTAGTATCCTTTTCCCACCTTTTCCGTTCACTAGAGGGGATGTAAGTCATAATAAAATGGGTGTGGCCTTGTATAGTGTTTTTAATATTTGACACATCAGGTGATCTTGAACCAGGATAGAAATCATTTTCCAATTTCCACAAATGACTGGATGTATCTTTCTTGCTGCTTTTCCTGTTGCATTAAATGACTTAAATCGTCTTCTTCCTTGCTTCAAATACTAGCTTCAATAAAACACATTCTAGTGCCCAGTCCAGTCCCTGAAGTTGTTTACGTAGCACCGTCGTGCTCGAAACTATTATGGTTTAAGACAAATTGCGCTACATCGATAACTGTATCGGTAGAGACGGTCTGGTCCTCCCTTGTCTGCAACGCCTCCCTTATAGCTTGCAAACCTTCGTCCTTCAGAATATTAGGGTATAGACCTACAACATCTGGTAAGGGTACCATAAGGTATCCTATGGTATCCTATGGTAGATTACCTTTCGATTTAATGAGCAGGTCATTGGTATCTTGGATATATGATGCGACTTTTAGCTAAAAGTTCACAGATAAATTCCAGGAATTTTGGATATATTCTCAGTGTATCCCTTGTGTAATTTGGGAAGCATATATATATATACATATATTCACCGGGAAGGATGACAGTACAGTGTAAAACATGCGGCCTCCAATACGTGGGAAGTACTAAGACACCATTTCGTATGCGTTTTAATAATTACAAATCACAATAAAGGACTTTTATTAAGAAAACAGCGGAAGATAAGAAAATTGTTCCGCAAAGTGGTTTGTTCGAACACTTTCAAGACGCAGAACATAAGGGTATAGGAGACTGGGAGTTTCGCCTAATTGATGAAGCTGAAACGGAAAACGATCGCCGAAAAAAGGAAACGTTTTGGCAACATAAACTCAAAACCTTTAAACCTAGTGGACTTAACGAAAGGGAGGTGATACTTGTGTGAGCGGTGGGGACCTTTGGCTAATTTTCGCTATTGCGCGTTTTATCGCGTGGCTAATAGTAGGGAACTACTATTGTGGTCATTTCGCGCCTCAGCTCTATAGCGAGGCTGTGATGGGTAGCGTTTATTAGTCCCTTGGCCCACTGTGGATCACTTGTTTGTTACTTTCCTTTTTTGAAAGTGTTCTTTAGAATTGCTAAGGTCCTTTGTCCTAATTGACGTAGGAAAGCGTCCCTCTCACTGGTATTCACACTGGAATTGAGTAGGGGAAGTTTTAGGCTTCTTTGTTTTAGAAAAGGCTTTAATTGTAAATAGATTTTAAATTGTAAATAGATTGTGAATTTAGTTGTAAATAGGTTTTAGATTGTAAACAAGAAATTTTTGTATTTAAGGTACTCTCTTCGCCAATTTAAACGTAACTCAAAGGAAGGAATTATATTCCGAAAGCTAAGGCTTTGAGAAACCAGTTGTTTTATATTTTTGTATATAGATTGTAACAATGGTTTTAGCTCTGTTTTTTTAATTGTGTATATATATATATATATGTAGTTTCTAGCTAAACAGCCAGAATTCATCGCTCTGTTATATGCTGATGAGCCCATAAAGGGCGAAAAAGTTTTGCCTGCAGATTGAATATATACTACTATATATTTTCTGAGTATTTCGATCCCTTTCTTTTTGGTAACATTTACAGCATAGAGCCCAACTAAACCTGTCGACTCTAGAAAGATCAACTGTTTGTTAAGTAATTTATACCTCACTAAAATTCGTAACAAGTAAACATTAAGTATATATCAATATATATCATATATACTCATATACAGTTTACAGTTTGGAATTTAAGAACCCTCAGCCATTTAGGCAATGCTTAGTTTAGCGTTTTTGAATGTTGTGTTTTCTGACATTTTCATGATAGAGTTTCATGGTTAACGGGTGTTTTCAGTAAATCAACTCCTATTCTCTACCTTTAATATTTGTTCTGTAACTTTAAATGATCAAATGCTAATACTAAAAGCTAGTTAAAATATGCGAGAAAGTAGTTTTCTGATTAAGTTTTCATACAACGGACTCCAGACACAAGATTACTAACCTATTTAAAGAATCGACAAACTAAATAAGTAATAACTAATACAAATGCATATCCTATGGAGCAATCCCACTTCATTAAATAACATACATCCGATTGAAAGATCTTCAATGAGTTCACTAAAGGTAAACTGTGCCGATTTGCTCTACACCGTAGCAGTGAACCTGTTCTCATTTTGTATCAGAAACATCCTCCATTTTTATGATGGTAATTATTCAACCAATTTATCCATTTATAAATCCATTAATCAATCAATCAAATAATTAAGCATTAAATAAATCTGACAACCATGTTAATCAAACAAGCAATCCATCAAGGGATTGATTAATCGATCGATTATTGACTTAATTTATCCAATAGGTATCATTAAGACAATCAAAAAAGCAAATAAAAATAGATTATTTAATGAATGGATCTGTCAATAATCCCAATAGTATCAAGACCCAATGACGTCAGAGTTTGCGGCATGAGATTTTTGGAAGCTACATTTCAAGTGATACTTCTCCCATCATCAATAAATCATTCTTTTTCACTGCAGAATTTGCTGACAGTAGCTTGCTAGAGCAGGTTCGTATAGAGTTTGTTTTCTAAAACAAAAATACAAACATTGCGTACTATATATCGTGATAATTTGTATAAGTCGGTGTAAATGAAAGTGCGTTACCGAAATCCGCAGGAAACGTACCATTAGCTTACGGTACTAATCCGTGACTGAAATCCACAAAAAACTTATCGATAACTTAAGAAACCGTTTCTGTGCCGCTTACAAACCTGTAATCATCATCTCACGAATGGCTTGTTCTGTCATGCAGTAGTGTGGAAGCAAAACATATAGAAATATTAAAAGATCCCTTCCAGAAAATTAGCTTCTTTTCTAATTTTACGAACACCTCTTATCTCATTGATCTCTACCAGCTTGCTTTGAATAATATACCTTTTTGGACCTCGGTGGAAAAATATTCCAAATTCTTGATTTAGTTATCAAGTCTCACCTTGATGGAATCCCCTACTGTGGTCAAACAATAATAACCTCCCGATGATGCAGTTGGGGAAATAACCTGAACCATGGAGGAATCCAACTGTCTGAAACCTAAAAATGTATGAATAAAAACAAATACATATGTTACGTAAAGGTGATAAGATGCATGGAAGGGGAACGTACTGAAAGGAAGAAAGCGGAACACACAAATAAATAACTCACAAATTATATCACTGGTTTTTAATGGGTTGAGAGTCAATGCAACGAAAACGAAAGTGATGATTAGCAGCAGCGAAGACAAGAGTGGCCTTGAAGTAGGAAAGTGGAGTTTGCAGGAAAGGAGTTCGTAGTAACTCAATTTTTTAACAAACGTGAGCAAACTTAAGCATTGGGTACATAGGAAATACAGTGGTATTGTGGGAAGGTTGAGGACTGATACTCAATTTGTATGTAAACGATGCACAGGTGCGATTATTGACAACAAAGAAATTCCAACATCAGTTGTATACAGCAGCGTCTCAACAGAGATTTTGTTGAGAAGTTCTGTTCCTTGCGTAGTGAAGGGGGTATTGAAAGGAGTGCTATTTGTAGGGTAGTGTCTGCATGGAAAAATTAGAGAGCTACTTTCTCCGTTAACTAGCAGAGTTTTGTCGATTCAGGTAAGAAGTAGGTTGTATAGAGCTTGTGTATGTAGTGTTATATTGTATGGAAGTAAGACATTGGAAGTGAAACAGGATGATCTTGATCGTTTAGAAAGGAATGATATGAGAATGATTTGGTGGATGTGAAACACCTGCCTAGGAAACAGAAAAAGTTCAGATGAGTTAAGCAGCAGGGTAGGTATTCATAGCATCAAAGATGCTTTTCAGATTAGGAGGTTGAGTTGGTTGGGTCATCTGGAGAGAATGGAGCAGAATAATTGGGCAAGAAAGTATAGAGACATAAGGACAGATTTAGTGCAGGGGAACTTGAGAATTTATATCCAGTACAATCTAGACCATATTGGAAGACAGTCATAAAAATACCCGTCCAATCCATGCTAGCATAGAAAACGGACGTTAAACCGAGAATAATGATGATGACGATGTATTAACCAATAATGGGGACTTCATCCGATTTCACGCTCTTTCGCTGCTGCGACGTCATTCTCGATTGGCAAACGTATCAATTCATTAAACTTTGTATACAATTCAAAGTTTTAAAATATCCTTCCCATTGCACAGTTTTCTGTTAAAAATTCTCAAAAACGTGACTCAGTGATGGACATTAATATCAAAACCCGCTGTTGACAAACAGTTGACAAAAGAATGGGAATAATAAAATAGGACGACAACTTGAAGAGTGAATTACTATAAGCAAGTTTAAGATTTACCTTAGAAGAAGTAGTGATCTATTACTTGTACGAAGAACATGCCGTTCTATGAAGTCTAGAGATGTACATTTTACTTTTACTATTATACTGTGTCTGCAGGCAGGCTCTAGCAACACTCCAGCAACTAAACATGTAATTGTGTGACTTTTAGCAGACAAACAAAAAGACTTTAATTTTTCACTCCATGTACCATTGAATATTATTCTTGCATATCTTGACCATGCTGTCAAAATTTTAGACATATCGTTGAAAAAAGTTTAATATGTTTTTCATCATTAAAACCGTGTTTGCCTTGCATAAAGTGCAGTAAGTAAAGAGTTTATAGACTTCAGTTAGAGAAATTCAAGGATAAGAAACAATGTTGCATTAAAGCAATATGTTTTTTATCTTATTAATTCAAGATGCATGCTAATAAGTGCCATGTAATCAAAATAAGTGTCAGCACTTTGTTTACAAGAACCAGCGTATATTACTGTAAATATTTGGCTACATTAAAATGTACTTACCTACTCGGGGCCTCACTTTCATACTTGCAGATGTCAGACAGTTATGGTTCATTGGTACCACATTCCATACCATACAATCTGGGGGTGTTCCAGTGAAGCTTGGCACATTTAACTGCACTTCAAAGCATCCACGGTACCACCAGCCTCTACCAAAGCGTCGACTGCAATGATGATTGTCATGAGCGGAAAAGGGTAAACTATTGTGCCAACTGAGTCCGTCCTCACCATCTGGACCTTCGTAAGAACCAACATGTAATTTATACTGGTTTACACTGTCAGCGATATGAAATTTTCGATATAAAAAGTTTCTATTTCTAACGCCTTGAGTTTCCACCTCTACCAGCAGCTCAGCAATATCAGCAGAAAGCATATGTAACCATTTATTTCCAAGCCAATAATCACCATCCGCAAATCCAAATCCTTCTTCATATTCACTATAAGTCCGATTAAAATCGGTGTACTTTCCAGATGCTGAGTTTGATTTATTTCGTTGATGAAAGACCGTCCAACCTCCACCAAGGCTACTTTGGTCACATTGAACTTGAAGAGTTCTGTTCTCAATAGTAATGGGATACTGGCCACTTGATTTCATGCCATGTTTCAACCATTCATCACAACTTGATAAGGGAGCTAATAGTAGACATGAAAAGAGATGGAAAGATAACATGAACTATAGCAAAGCTACTACGCGTTTTAGGGATTGCCAATATTTTCAATATTATTTATAAGTACGATGTTGTACGATGCACACATTTTGCAAGATGTAGAGACATCAAATTATAGTAAATTACTTTGTACTGTTAATTCAAATTTAATTTGATTTATGACTTGAGCTTCAGATGCAATATTGACGCTATATACACTTTCAACAGAACTACAAGCACTTGCTGGAGTGTGGTGACGCTATGCAGATAAAAGCTCCAAAGCTTTTCAACTGCTATTGAATCTAGGTACAAATGTCAACTGAGCAATATCTTTTGAATTAAGCACGAGACTATGCAGACTGAAGCACGCTGTAGTCCTTACTTACTCTTGACTAACACAAGACCACAAGGC
>JAAAKL020008207.1:0-16140 GCA_010016065.2 Carybdea cf. marsupialis auct. non (Linnaeus, 1758)
GTGAACATTTATGAAGCTTTTGTAATTTTATGATTGTAAAGTTTAATTACAATTTAAGCACATGATATACTCTCTAACCAATGACGTTCTGTCACAGACGGCGATGCTGTGCTCCTTTACCTCAATGGCCAAAAAAGTTGAATGGGTTGATCTCCAAGCGACTTCATTTGCTTAGCACACGATCGACCAATGCTCTATCATTTAAGGAAAAGCCAGAGGTAAAAGGAAACCCGATTAAGGCTACACTGCCTGGGTTTAAAAGATTATCACTCGTCTTGTATTCTCACATGAAATCGCGCTTTACTACCATGCTGTTGTCTATTGTGAACAACATGCCTTCAAAAATGGATGGAGGTCTATAGCGTGGATGTTACATGATAAATCGATAACGGATTATCACAATGGTGATGACTGGTTCAAGGGGCCTTTGCAAACAAACGGAAAGTATGGTACAACAGATGGTCACCCATTTCCAAGCAATAAAATGTCTTCATACAAATTTTATTGTTAAAACACACTTTTATACAAAGTTCGAGCATCCTTTGTCATAAGAAAAGTTGAGAGCTTTTCATTCTCATCATATTTTCGCAAATGTCTCCAATACTAAAAACCGGGCGGATGTTGGACGGAGCACATAAGAACTACAATTTTTCATTCCTTTGAGAACATCTGCTCTATTGTTGTAAAAGACATTGATAAAATGAAGTATCTTATTATGGAAATAAATTTGAACGCCTTCTTGTCTATGTTTAGTCAACATCTCCTTGTGCTAGTTCAATCTCATTTTATCAGATCTCTAATACGATAATCATCGGATGCCATTCTTTCAAAATCATATCCTTGTTAAGAGGCAGATGCTGTGGCAGACACGTAAGGATAGGAACATCTCCTGTATGGTTTTTACTTTACGTGCACTAGGAGCGTAGGGATGACAGAAAAGGACATATGAAAGGAATTTGCTTATAAAGGGATTTCTTCAGAACAGTCTAACAGGAGTCAACCTTACTTCGTCATATTTGACCGTTCTGCACAGAAATAATATCTCCTCAATACAAGTGGAATGAAAACTTAAAATATTCGCAAATATCGTGTTTAAGGAGATCATCTGGTTTAAAGCTGAAAAGAACAACGTTGCTGGCATTGGTGGATTATAATAATCCAAAAGTTTCCAAGCCATGGCAGTTTTTGAAACATCAACGATATTAGTCCTCGTTGCTTTATCTGTTGGATTTAGTGAGCCGAGATCACTGGCTCACCACAAGCAAATGCATAGGGAAGACAAAGAATATGTACAGTCCCTCCGGCAAAGTCAAATTCAGCCTATGCTCGAACGAGTCAATGCACTAGCAGATAAAGAGGGAAACCAGCTTCAATACGATTTTGATACTCCGTACAGTCAAAAGCTGCACCGTCTCTTTACGATCTCCGACAGACGTAAAAGGTCCGTACGATCACATGGGAATTTAAGACGTCAACACTATGCAATGGCCGATGACAAAGAACGAGTCACGAATTTATTTCATCGAGTTCAAAGAAGCCTTCATGAACTCAAAATGAGAGCACCAACATTGTACCGACAGATTGATCTTCCTCCGAAGATTGGAAGAGAAGCCTTTTTGCCCCCAAAGATCGGGAGAGATGTTTCCTTATGGACAGAAATGGACGTAGACAAAAATTTTCAAAAAAACATCTACAAAGGATATGTTTTTCCTTTCGAAGGCAAGAAAGAAAAGCTGTACTCTATGAAAGTCAACCAGAAGAAACAAATGCCACCAAAGTTTGGTAAAGAAATTCAGTTTCCTCCAAAAATTGGAAGAGAAATTCAATTTCCTCCCAAAATAGGAAAGGAAATTCAGCTGCCCCCAAAGATTGGTAGAGCTATATATTACATCCCAATGACGGTGAAGGAGAAACAGATAAAAAATCCCGTAAGGATGGTAAAAGAAGCCATATTTCCTCCAAAGATGGGAAAGGAAGTTCAATCCCCTCCAAATATTGGGAAAGAAATTCAGTTTCCTCCTAAGATCGGTAGGAACTTGGCATTAAACCCCCATTTTTACCAAAAAGTGTCTGCATTTAAGAAATTTCATAAAAGAAGTCCGCTACTATCTCGTTCATCTTTTGTTGAATTAAAGGACGTGTTTCCTAATGATAGTTTTAAGTATTGGTCGGAGAAATTCGGAGAGAATGATGACTTGGTCTCTCCAAAAGTAGTCAAAGAAGTGCTCACGTTCGGAGGCAAGATGTTTAATTCTCATTATCGAAGAAGAGGCATTATGCCTCCAAAGGTAGGATAAACATCTTTACAGCCATTTGACAATGCAACTGGCCGTTTTCGTTAATTGGTGTTATGGATTGGATGGTTAGGTAACTTGTATCATATCATTTATAAGTTGTTCGTCAGCGCAGGCCATACTGTTTTCCTCGTATTGGTCTGGAACTTGATTGATATTATTTCCAGTTTATCAATTTCATAACATGCGTTTTCAAAATAGGATCCAAAGACTAAAATCTACACGTCAGTGTTCTATTTAAATCATCTCTTTTTATCACTTTAATAGTAATGCTTTGTGAGTTTATTCTAGATTCTTGATTGCTGTTTCTGTTGAATGTATGAACGATGTTATAATCGCATTTATAAAAGTAAAATGCCCAAATCTTCCCCAAGTTTAGCCTTAACTGACTGTTACAGTATCTTGAGCTGACAACATCTTCATTTAGTTGACCGTTTTGTTTTTATACCTTTTCGTTATAAATTTACTGAGTCTGTTATCTAGCCTTCAAGATGATTCCAAAAATATCAACACAAATATGAGAGTCTGGGTTTTCAGATAGACTTCAAAGAACTCATGTTGTATAGACATTTGTTCCTTGTACGTATCTCATAGAATAAGCAAGTGCTTTTTAACAATTGGGAGGTACAAACGCATTTATTTAACGAAGTGTAAAAACATCTATTATTTGTTATGCCTAATAATCGAGCGAGACCCAAGGATTTGCTGAATACTTGGTGGTAGACTTTGTTTGAAGGGAGATATTTGGTATGAGTACATAGTTTACATTTCTGATTCATTACACAACTGATACACTCCTGGTGTTTTCAAAAGTGTAAACAATATCATATCATCAAGGAATGGTAATCAAGAAGATCGATTATGTTGTACATTTGAAACTCAGGTAGTCCTAATATCATGTAATTTATCTTAATTTCTGTTGTTAATAAGGAAATCGTATTATAAGACGTTTGAAGGCCTGACAAAATTTGGTTGCCTCATTATTTCAACTCAATATCTAGTTCTATGTCACCGACGACCTCGCGTATAGTTCGTGAAGTCAGCAATTACTACTTCGTAAGACAGCACTAGCCATTAACAAAACTGATCTGACATCCTATCTGAAAGGAAGAAAATGACAAAGCATCATTATCAATACATGTGTAATTTTGCTTTCAAACGAGTGAAAATTGACTGTACTTTTACTTTTTTTTTGACTTTGAATATAACAACATCCTAGAACTGAAATACTTTTATATGTTCGTTTCTTCTGTATTACAATATTCTATAAATATTCTAATTCTTTTTTTAAAAAGATAGTTCTATCAGATTCTTTCTCTATTCTCTTTCTTTCGTAATTCGTATGATAAACGTATCACTAACAAACACCAAATGAGTACATCACAGGAATCAGAACGTGTGTGGTACTCATTGTCGTAAGCACACAATTTACCCCCACCTCCACCCCCTGAATGTGTTACAGTCTTTGCAGAATTTATATAATTCTACTACTAAATACTAAAGCTGAGCTGAGGCAATTTTTGGCACTACTATATAATAGTATGCATCGATGACATTATAAACTACAGTCAAATGACATTTCTTGTATTGACACTACGAAAGATACATGCGTTCCCCAGAGGTACATTATCAAAAAAAGTGTATGCAATAAATTTCTTTTTACATTCTCAATGAAAATGAGCAGTTAAAGTTTTCATGAAGAAAACTAACACTTTGTTATGCGATTTGACAATGTAGCATTCAGTTTTAAGTAGTCGTTTTTCTATAGAATCATCTGCCTATCCATCTATCTGTCCGCCAATCCATTTTGTCTGTGAATATCGTCCACAGTTTTGTACACAATGGTTGCTAGTGCCATGATTCGACGACGGTGCAAGATGAGCCTAATTAGAATTGTTCTTTTGGCGCTAGGACCAAGAGTAGAGCTTGAATAGCCCTCTCAGGCACAAGGAGGCGAAAAGCTTAATAAAGTAAGAAATGTTCCATGACCCCGAAATTGGTTACATCAGTGTTTCCCAACCTGTTCTCGTTGGCTGCACCTTTATTGGTCCCATAGCTCCGTTCTCGTCCCCTCAACACACACTTTCTGTAACAGTAGAGACAACCAGTTCAATTTTAAGATTAAAAACCTATTCAAAAGAAAATAGCATTTGTTGACACTAATATTTATGAGTCTTCGTAAGTGTGGAGATTAAACTTCAAAGTGTAATTTGTAGTTTATTTTTATATGTTGGCTGAAATTGATGTTGTACGGCATCGTGTTCACTCGGTCAGATAAAGGCGCAGGTCGCTACTTGGTGCTGCTGAGAGTAAACATTTACGTCTTAAGAGTAACAGCGTTTGGTAAAGGGTGCCTTGAGACCCAATAATCCAGCATTGGCGTCTTCACTAAAACTCAATATAAGCAATTGCGAAAACATGTGCAGCGTCATCAAGAGACCGAACTCTAAAAGGAGAGGCCTGGGATAGCGTGTCAAATACCCCAAAAGTAAAATTATTTCTGTTTGGGAATACATTAATAATCAACTTTTAGCTGGCCATGCCACTACCAGCAGATGGTTCCCACATTTCTCTCCACACGCTGCAATCTACTGTAACTTGCTGCTACGATCTCTTTAATGTCATTTCTCCATCTTTTATTCGTCTTCCTCTTCTCCTCGCTCTGGGTGTCCCTCCTGTTATTCGCGTGACCCACTGCCGTCTGGCACTTTTCACTTTCTTAAGGATATCGTAGAGACCTCAAATAATAAAGCTGGAGTGTATGAAAGTGTAAAATGTTCAAAATTGCCAGAACCTTTTGTTACCTTCCACAACATTCCGGAGCATTATCTACACTACTCAGGGACATAGCGAGATATTGTATATCAGGAAGGCCTCAGAGATTGATTAATTACTGCAATCAGATGTAAATAGTAAACAGTGCTTAAAGAAATATAGGTTACAAAATTCATTGAATAACCCTTCTATTGGAACCCGTTGTTTTGTATCTACCCAATCAAAAGCAATGTAACGACTAAATTGCGACATAGATGTTGTAAAATCCCGGGGGATCATGGGGAATCGAACCCACGGTCGCCGCAGTTGTGTAATGACGACACTTTTCCACCAAGCTACGGTCCGATCGGTCGATCGTCCGTATGGTCCGCCAACAACAGAGAGCAATTTAGGATGTCTATTGTTTGGATATTGCGTCTCTACATAATATCCCTGCTAGAGGTGAAGACATGAGGCTCGATAGTTTGTGTGTCTCTGTTAGCTAACCCGAATCCAGTGAATTGTGAGATGAGTTGCAGGCTTCCTGCGTCAGAGAGAGAGTGTGTGTGTGTTAGAGTTTGTAGAGCCAGTGGTGTGTCTTGTGTTCGGAAGAGCGTGTTCATTTCATGGGTCATCATTTATAATAATAAAACGGTGACATAGATATTCTAAAATTTCGAAAGTAAAAAATTGTGGGACCACATGGAATCGAGCCTACGGTCTCCGCAGTCGCCAAATGACCACGCTAAGCTATGGTCCCATTCCAAAGAGAGAGAGACAGAGAGAGTAATTTGGGATGTCTATTGTTTGGATTTTGAGTCACTACAAGCAAGAACCTTGGATTTTAAATAATCCGGTAACGACCACTTCAACGGGTAACTTTACCTCTAAGTTAGGGGTTGAAACAACTAAATATATAAAGAATTACATATACTCTTTAACTCTTTCATGGATGATTCACCACTTCAGATAAATAGCAGGAGATAAACGCAATACGAACATTCAGCATCGTTGTCTCTAGTCCTGTTACAAGGTTAAAATTTTCAACTGTATATGTTGACATCATAGATTCTATAGAATCTGGGGTTACATATAGAGTAAAAGCGAATTAAGATATTCATTTAGATTCGGAGACCTAACTTCTCAAAGAGGGAGAGCGAGAAGTGGTTTTCATATATAGAAGCTTTGCAAGAGCTATAAGGTCGCTGCGATAGATTTTGGGAGACTACGAGCCGAAAACGAAGCCATCGGAAATCTAGCACCACAGCTAACCAAAATATGAGAGGCTTGGATCATACTCCAGTCACTACCAAAGACCTCAGTTACATTGGCCGAATATTGTACTCCAATAACTTCGAGGAAGCTTCAATCGAAGATTCAGGACAACCAACACGGATCCAGAAGGACAGAAATTCCAACAATTTTTTGGTCTTTGGTGATATGTGATAGAGCCATACCATATTGTCAGGGCTGCAATATGTTTATACGACTGTTTTCATTTGGGACCAACTCGGGAGTTTTTCTAGATTCTGGAGAGTATTCAATTGGATGATGAAGATCTCAAGACATTATAAAGTTTACATGAATAGTAGACACAGCAGTCAGTTTGCCAAAATAATTAACTATATAGGTAAGGATCAAGAGACGGATGAGACCTGACATTTTCAATTTCTTTGGAAAAATAATCCTTTAAAACTTGAAGAGGGACATTGAAGAAGGAAACAAGTCAACCGTCAACAAACAAATAGTCTAAGGTACGCAGACAACAGGCTAATCTCAACATCGGAAGAAGGTTTCGGAAAGGCACAGTGGTCGACGAAGTAAATAAAATTGAGTCTTCACTTAAACTTCCCCCCCCCTTTTCAATGCATTACAACCAAGGTATGCTATTATCCATCAACACAGGAATACACTATAATTTTACACGAATGACAACATCAGATTAATCTACATTGATGCCATATTGGGGCAAATATCTTCTGTTATAGCCGGTCTATAGAACCTTTAAATTGAAAATAATCCAAAAACGCTTGATATTAAGCAATGCACATTGTAGTGGAATAAGTGGAATTAGCAGGGTAAAGATAATTTACCCAGAACCAACAGTTACATTTTTTACATCAAATCACATCAAATGTAGATAGAGTTTCCAAAAATTGTATATGCGATGCAAAATGTCTCTTAAACTCCATAGAGCATCAAGTTTATGAGCTTGGAGCCCCATCGATGTTTGACGTCCTTAATCACTTGAGTACCTCAACCAAACCAGGTATCTGTAGAATGAATATACTTCTTAAAAGATCACAGACACTATGAGAACCAACTGAGGAAAGTGCTCGTCCCTTTCACGCAAAATTTACTCTTTCCCAGTATAAGCTTCTCACCCTTTACTCTCCCACACAAGAATTTTTGTTTTGGCAGAATTTTGTCCATCCCATGAGACTCGACCATTTTCCATTTCAATTTTCAAGACACCGTGAATTCATTTGAAACTATGAGAGTCAGATTCATAAGCCGAAGCTGCAGTTAATTATGCAACTGTTTTAATTGTATCCTTTCGTGGAGCCTAAGGCTATCACGATGTTTACGAACTAACTTAATCTTGAATAATTTGGCGTCGCGAAACTTAAAGTCAGATTATAGATTATCTAGTGAGGCACCTACTGTGCTTTATTAAAGAAATTTCAGCTTAGAGTAGAATACTAGGTAATAGTGTACAATTTCTGTAAATTGTATCATGCAGGGGTAAAAGCCTTCACAATGTCTTTCTCTGTCTAGTGAAGCCAATTAGAGATATTGTTAGGCAAAATGGTATATACTATTGGGCACTTTGGACGTGATCCCCCAAAATTTAACTGTGATAAACAAATTGCTAAGTTTTGAAACTCATCAGTAAAATTATCTACAACATCAAAAACGTTTATCCGAGGTTCATTTCCTTGTGAACCTTGGGAATTTTCTATCATATACATCACTTGCCTTCTATCGCATACTACACGTATGTAATGGTAACTTTCAATATTTCAGGAGTTTTTACAAACTTTCAGATCTTTTTAACTCGATTATCGAAAAGACTTCGTTCCTCTAATTTCTTGTAGGAAATCGGACGAGGAGGTGACTTTACTACAACAGTTTTGAAAGTAAAAGAGCCATTATATAGGTTCGTTCAAAAACTAAGTAACGCTTAGGAGATGGCAGCTGTGGGGGCTTGTTTGTGTGACGTGCCATTCCGTTAAAAATGGCGGGTGAAAGCTGTAACTGTAAATGTTAAAGTAATGCGAGTAAAATCGATATCAGTGTTTAAAAACAGCAAAGGCAACACAAATTGTCACTCCTATTTGGCAGATTGTGACAAGCTTTTACCCATCTTTTAAATTAAGACCAATTTAGATATCGATCCTACTGCACAAATATCGTTTTGCGGGCTGACTTAAGTATGCAAGGTTAAGTTTTGGTTATACCGCGACATCCTTTCCTTTTAGAAGTCATAGCGTAATTTTACAAGCAACTACCAAACTCTTATCAAGAGATTTATTAGAGGGGTCGTCACTGGCATCGTATTGTCATAGGGAAGGGGTTCTTATTTAAAACGTGATGAAGTATTACGAATAGCGATGAGAGGTCAAGCGGGATATTTATTGTTACATAATGATTAAACGACCCCTAAAGAACAGAACCGATACATGAATATATATATATATATATACTCAATCTATATATATAGACATATGTATATATGGACATATATTTTCAACATAAGAAATATGGGTGGCCGAGACCACTATACTTGCATATATAGACGAGGAAAGTATAAGAATGGCGATTGCCGAACCAGTAGGTTAAAGGGTCACAAAAGGTTTTCCCTTTTCACAAACTGTATTTCTTATATGAGTCAAATATAGTTAAAAGCTTTAGGTCTATTACTTATTAAGCCCATGTGTCCTGCTGTGTTACTCAGCAGGTATAGCTCAGTACTACTGTGATATTGTGTGAGTCAGTTGCTCAGGAAAGATGAAGACTACGGATACTTGATAGGTTTAATAACCCCATTTTTCAATGAATTGATATTCCATTGCTATGTTTTGCTATTTTAGCATTTACTACATATTCCCCACTCGTAGCAGGTTATGGGCCAGATGTAGGCCCGGACGTATTGGGGTGATAGAAAGTAGGTCAGTAGGAAATACAAGTCCTAGGATACACGACAGTATGAAAATTAGAAGTTGCCTTTGTACTAAAGAACCGTATTTACCAAGACAGAGAAAGCTTTTGCTGAACTAATTCAGTATTTAAATCATAGCAGTTTGGCTTCTGTAATGAGAGATACAGTGGACGGTGGACATAATCCCCTACACAATTTACGAAACAATAACGCTTGAGAAGGCACAACATCATCACCTTTACACGGAGATGACCTCATTAAAATAGAGAGCTTTAAAGTATTGATAAACTACATCATTAAAGCCAAAACCGCTGCTACTACTTTACGAAGTATCATGAGGACAATAAGAGAATCAGTTTCCTGATTTCTATGATTTTAAAGGGCTTACCATTGAAGTTTAAATTATTTGTAGTTGTAATTACCCAAAACAGATCTTATATATCTTTACGGAACTACAAAACACAGAAGAAGCAAGAGGTAATTACACAGTGAGACCAGTAACTATGAAAAAGGTCACACTATTTAAAAAAGGTATGCAGAAGGGAATATCTTCGCAGAATAATTTATACTGCCAAGCAGACACCTTTTCCTTCGCATGAGTTTACTTTTAACTCGATCAAAAAGATTTCAGAAGCAATTATGAAACAAGAAAGCTTCCCCTGATCTAGGGGTAATTGCTACCCATATTGTAATGGAGCACAAGTGTTTTTCAGGTTTTGGGAGCAACTATTGGGGAGATCAACACATCGGAGAGTGACTGACATTTCGTTCGGCCTTGTAAAACTTGTTTTAAATCCTCTCCTTAGTCGTCGCTGTTTATGATGTTTATTGCTATTTTTGGCTCCGTTGGTATTCAACCGGCAATGCAGATGCGTCCAGGTCATGGGAGTATTTTGATGCCAGAACCAGTTTGGATTAGTATGAGCAAAACTTTTTAGATCCGGCAAAACACAGACTAACCAAACCTATGGACAATAGCAATACAAGCTGCATCGAGAGAATCCTACAACCGGCAAATTACTAAGCATTAGACAAGAAATCGGGCAAGAAAACGCAAAAGTAGCACTAAATTGTATTAAGTATATTTGATGACTGATACTTCGACCGGTCAAGTCAGTCTTCCTCATATTAAAAGGTTTAGGTATTTCTAACTGTCGATACAAAGACCATGTCACTTGCCCGAAATGTAAATATTACTGTTATTGAACGTGAAGACAACGTTCCAGATTTCGCATGTGTTACATGTGAGAGTGGGAGCCGCTAATGACAGAGTGGATTTAAGGCATAAAGAGGCACAGTGTTGGGGGAAAAATAAAAATAACAGAAATATATAAATATATAATAAATGAAAAAATTATTAATAAAATAAATAATAAAATTAGTTGCTTAATGGTCGTATATTCTGTTTGAATCTCTGTTCAATGTGTCTCCCAGGGTGATCAGGTATTACTCCAATGCCAGACGTCTGTGTAAATTATGTTCACTGAATTTCTGCACTGGCATTACTTCCATATTAGAGATAGCATGTTAAGTATTATTAAGGTGCTTCGATACTCTCTTGTCCAAATTTTTTGAAGTGTCTCTACGATGCGCTCCAAAACTCTAGTGGAAACTAGTAGTCTGACTTTTGTAACTGTCTGTTAAACACACATATATTTGGATCTATCCATGATGACTATTTCGAGCCTTTGTCTACGAGTTTTATAACAATGCCATTATTTTGGCGCAATGATGTTAGAAAAGAACGCTCTTCAGCAGTTAGGTTCGACTTGACCTTTCACGGTTCGATTGAGTGCATATCTCGATTTATGCATTCAATAAATGCTTCTAAAATGGGTCTTGGTCACGTGGATGTATCCTGTAATTTGCCTTGTTACATAACCTGACTGTGTAAGAAGTTACAGCTTTATTTTTCTTTGTTGTTGTTAACTTTTATTTCGTAATGGGACACATGTACAGTAAAATAATAGACGCATTTTGTTCCGAGGCTTCCTCGGAAGCAATAACCTTCCATGTTAAATTTCGCTTCATTTGATTCGATTCTTTTAAAATATGATCACTCTACACAAGATATTTGGGGCACTACAAGTTGTAGAACTACTTTCCGTCAATAGCATCTACTGCTGCAATGCAATCAAATGACATTGGGGTCCACTTTGCTAATCCTGAAACATGGAAAACCATCATTACAAGTCATTAGCATCATGAAACAGCCTGGTTTAGGCAGCTAGCCGACTTCAACCTCTTCGCTCAGAGTTCAAAAAGCTTTGCGTGCTGCGTAGACGTTAGCTGCACTACTTCTCTTTCCGTCAAGCCAAAGTAAGAGCTTTTCTTCTTCGAGCACTGCTTCCATAGTTTCAATAGAATGACTGACACAGTATTGGGTGATGGGAGCGAATTTTTTAAGTTTTTGCATAGTTTTCGACAAGCTCTAAATTACAATACAAGCTTTATAATCGATAACGGAAACAGAAAAGATAGCAAAAACACAGCAATGTGACTGTCTATCGCGAGATACAAAGTTTTGGGGAATGTTTTATTTACGGTAACATATCTGAATCGCCTCGTGGATGAGACAACATCTACTTCGCAACTACACAAATCTTTTCCATGATACAATGCAATGTTAATGGCAATGGTTGACAACCAGGGACGTAGGAAGCATCTCAATCTTGGGTGGGGGTAGGGTTATCCATATATACAGGTATATATAACTGATTGTAAAGGAGATAATAATGCTTATTTTTTATCGATTTATATAAATATATGTATATAGATTATATATATGATATGCCCCTTCATTCCCAAATCCACCGAGTACTTATTTCGCACAAATCTGCATTGTATTGTTTGAAGACATCATTGGCTTGACGCATTTGAAATATTCTTCTCCTGTGCATCATAATCGGATATAAATTAAAAGTTACTGTGCAGCTTTTATTTTTGAATGATCTGGTCCGCTTACTTACTAGCATACATCCTGGCTGAAGCGTCCCCTTGCTTTTCTTCCTTGGACTACACCTCAGACAACAGGGCTTCAAATGATTGCTGTATGCCCTTGATGGGTGCGGAACATATTGGATAAGGACAGATGAGAGATGTTTACAGTACGATGACAAATCTATTTAATTCGAATGTAGCGCCAAATGTAAACAAAACCATCAATGTAAATTTTTTATTGTTTCCAAACCTCCTCCTCTTATGTTCTCCTGTTGCCAACATGGCCTCAAAGAACCCGTGTATGAAAGTTTGCTCTAAAGCAGGCACTTTCTTCTTCAGCTATGACACTTTAAAGATAGTAAAAATCAATAATAAAAAAGTTGGACTACTGAACAGGACAATACAACTTGCAATAATCGGTTATGTTATTGGGTATGTAGTAGTTTTTGCGATAACTTTTCTGTTGGGTGTCGTAGCACACTAGTATAGTAGCATAAGAACAATGTAACATGTTGCTGAGTTGGCACTAAATTTCTTAGCACTTCCACGTAGTATCGAACGTCATTCCTATTGGAATGGTTAGTTTATAACTATTATTTAGCTAGCATTGAAAGATAGTAGGTACCATGTTAACATTTGTTTACTTTCGTAAAGTATACGCGACATCAGCATAGGGCGGGCCTCGCGGTAACGTGATGTATTGCCGGATTGTCACTTCCAGCAGCCTTTCACATGCGTGGTGTTGAAATGCATTTATTTGTGCAAACCTGCATGATTGTAAGACAAACCAGGGCAGAAGAACAAGATTAGAACAATAGCTGCAAAGCACGACAGCCAGTTTCAAGTTTAGCTCATAGTAGAAATATATTAAAAGCAGATGTTGTTAGGTCTATGGGCTGCCAACGCAGCCATTAGAAGAGGTGAAATGTCTGATGCCCTTTGAAAAGAAAGCACAGGTATTGAATAAATAGTCGTCTTGCTAAACCTAGCTTTTAAGTCCGATTGTTGCACCTTGCCCAGTTGGTACATAAGCTACGCTATGTTAGTTGCTACTCCTGTTACATGACGTGATCGTATTCTGTGCAAATGTTGTCACGAGCACCAACATTTAAAGTTTAAATATAATACTGATATTCTTTATGGATGGAAAATTCAGAGAACTGTTACCTTTGTAGACATTCTCACTGTTCCAACATCATATAGAAAACCTATTTAACATGTATGTATACAGTGTGTTGTTGCATTGCAATTGTTGGCAGCCACATAAATGACCATGGCCTGACTTTGAGGATGAGTTATACTTTGATGGACATTCAATATTAAGCAATCTGACAGTATTCCAACTAGCTCACTGTTAAACAGTTTTAATGTGGTGCCCATTGTGACTGTTATACATGCTTAAAGAGCAAGATGATGTGGACCAGTTTTGAGGTGTTGTGCATGGATAAGCTGGGTTACAACATTAAATAATGACGGATGTACACGAAGAGGAGAAGTAAAGAAGTTATGGAAAAGAAGTTGTCTCATGTTACATGAACTGTTAGAGTATTCATAGAAAAGCCCCCATTCATAGAAACTTTTAGTATAAGGCAATTCAGTCAAAACAGAAGCCAGTCACACTGTTCACAATATTGAACAGAAGGTGCAAATAATGTAACTTTATTGCAATGGAGGGAACAGCTTACCTACCATCTTTGCAGTAACAGGAGAATCATTATGTATTCAATGTGAAAATCTGAATTTCATTAACATTTCGAAAATAAGTTTAGTAGAGTTATGAATGCCTATAGGCATATTAGAAGTGCACAATTTTCTGCTCTCTTTGTGAAAACTTTTTAACCGGAATCCCGAAGTTGTATCAAGTTTAAAAATGGATGGACTTCCGTGATTTGTGATAATACATCTTTAGTACTTTTCATTGGATATTGTTTATGCTGTAACATTATTTAAATCATGGGGATTAGTGCATCTATTAAACTAACCATTTTATTTCATAACAGCCATCATCAGGTCAACCAACGATGTTGGCCCCTGCTCCTTTACTATTGGGAACTATTTGAATGTTCTGTTCCCTTTACGCTTAGGCCTGCAAATATTGTTGTCTGTATGTTTAAGAATGCTGCAGTGACAAAAGACAGCATACAGACATTGCTCTACCCTCAACTTCGCAGACAGTTAATTAGCTTGAAAGGCTTCAATGAGATGGGGATATTTATGCTTAAGCTCTTGTCAAAGGACACAAGCTTGGACTACGCTGATAAGACATTTCTGATGCAATTTTCACACAATGGTTAAGTACATGCTAGCATGCAGATAACATTTGGAATATGCTCAGAAGACATCTCTGGGAAGTCTGGGGATGCACATTTTACCCACTTTTGGACTCCAGCAGCCCCTGGGGCCTGCTTCTGAGGCTGCAAACCCACTAACCTGCCCCTGGTCCAGAAGTGTGCCCATACAAAGTTTCATAATGATAGGCAAAAGGTATGTCCCCTATTCCGCGTACCAAAACAGACACAAACATACACATACACACACATACCCTTGCTTATCATATTAGCTAAACAAAGTGTATGATGCAGTGTGGTTGAACTTCATGTTCATGAAGTATTTTAGATGGAAACACAGTAAACACGAATATGTTTATTTTAATAAATCTAAAGCCCCTTGTTGTTTATTTTGACATTTGTTTGACCATTCCTTGTCAGCTTACCATGCACTGAGCCATGTTTCCAGACAAATTTTGAAATGAAATACTTCCATCATAACAAGAGGCCACTGTTATAGTAAAGCTAATTCACTGCCTTTTTACCTTTCTCTGGACTTATACCTAATATTTACAGTTTTTGCATTCAATTGATTTTGATTTTTATGGATACTTGTTCTTAATAGCCTAGGCTTTTTTATTCTCTCCATACATAGCTTGAGTGTGTCCTGAAATCAATTAATATCTGTGTGGAATATGTGATGCCTTTTCTAATATAAGGTCTGTTTCAATATCAATATGTATTTTTCTCTGATTTTGGTGGCTTTTCACCCCTATTACTATCCTGTCTCTAACCATTACATTGTTATCTGTAGGTCAGTACTCACTCTCTTGATCACCTCCTGCCCTCTCTTTAGGTACATTTGCACTATTCTCCTGTATGTACAATTTGACCTCGGTTACACATACCATTTAATTAATAGGTGTCTAGCTTACCTACTCCTTTATCAGGTAAAAAATATTTGTTCCTACCCTTTTCTGCTACCCATGGCATCAAGTAGGATAAATGTCGAGCCTTTTAGAGAGCCAGTAGACATGATATCAGCATGCTGCTTTAAACTCACTAGGCAGTTTCCAAACCATTGCTCTGCATCTGTAACTTATTATTTTGCACCCATTGTACAGACACAATATTAAATAGCTGAGGTATACATTAATAACTTCTGACGCCTTGTCAGATCTAGTGAACAAGACATGCCATCACAATCAAAACTTAAATATTATTTTATATATTTTATCTGAGAAGATGCTAAACCATTTTATGTAACAATAATCAGAACAAATCTAACATGCATGATTGTTGGTTCTTTGCACTGAAGGAGAATACTCATGGGTTTAGTTAAAAACCAAGATATTAGTTTCAAATTCCAAATAGTTCCAAGGCCCAGTTTCTCAGTTGTCCCTAAGTTCTAGGTGAGCACCTAAATTTTAAGTCGAGGTGGACACCTAAAATTAGGTGTGTTTCTCGTTGACCATTAAAGTTAGGTGCTCGTGCAACTGGCTTAGGTGTGAAGCACCTACGTGACCCACTTAGGTGAGCAGATTTAGGTCTAGTTGTGGAAGGAGTTAATCTGTGCAAGGAATCTGTTGCTCTACATACGGTGCTATTCTTTTTACAACGAGCTGTTAGCTTTACATTCTCCTATTCGATTCCCTGAGATTTCAGTAGTATGTAAACGTTAGGCTCTTCTTATCATAGTATTTATGCGGAGCAGTGCTCATAA
>JAAAKL020008208.1:0-16139 GCA_010016065.2 Carybdea cf. marsupialis auct. non (Linnaeus, 1758)
GGTGGACGGCGGGGGGGGGGGGGGGGGGGGGGGGGGGGGGGGGGGGGGGGGGGGGGGGGGGGCGGGGATGTGGTTACATATTTCTTTTTGAACAAGCTCCTACTGACATCGGTATGTCCTTTTCATAGGGACGAAAACTTTGAAAAAGATTGCAAATCTTGTTTCTGAAGAAAAACGATTGGAGAGCGTCCGCTCCTTCGCATCCCCTTCCTCTTAACTGTCCGCCACTGTTCCTGTTTCTCAGTGTCCATTCTGGCTCGACTACTTAAATAAAGGCAGAGCACAATGTACATGTCTTACCTTAGATTCAATCGATCGACAGTGATGTGTGGGCCCGCAGTCCTTCCATGTACCATTGTCCGATTTAATGACCTTGCCAGCGGAACACTCGATATTCTATTTGTCAAAATGCTACGCAAAGATCCGTCCCAAAATCCTCGAAATGGCTCAGAAGGCGCATGAAGCAATTCCTAAAACAAGTCAAATGGATTTATCAATTGCAGTATTAGCCAACACATGGTAATTCAAGCACTACATTCCGTCGAGAGTTAGCGCAGTGAACAAATCCAAGTAAATCTTACCACAAAGGTTCCAATACACTGACCACACTAACCGAACTATGTAACTACAACTCCATCGAATAATGGGCGTATCTATTTATCTATAAATACCATTAAAGGAAATAAAGCTATCACTTCAAGGACTTGGATAAGGAAATCCATATTATCCAAACAGGCTGTAAAATAAAGTAGGTAAATGAATTTATCTTCAGAAAATGGGACTTCAAAATGACGGGTGTATTTTAATAAATGTTAATTTTAGTTATGGGAATCCCTTTGGAGTTATAATTGAATCCTCAAGCAACCTCATTATTTGTCAACCTTTCGTATTTAACAATAACTTCTCACCACCTTTATACCTAAGAAAGTGTAAATAGAATTTCAACTTTATTGCTTTAACTTCCTCACAAAATGGAATTTCGACAAAAATGTCTTTCGTATACAAACAGCGAGTCTTACACATAGAGTTATAGTTGCTCGGTTCTCTGAGGGACTGATTGATATTTCAAGAGGTTATAAGATCCAAAAGCCTTTCTGTTGTTACCATGGCAGAGTAGTTCGGAGGAATGAGCTAATGATCGTAGTTGCGAATACGGGTCAGGTCGTTGGACTCATTGTCTGTTTGGGCTCTTCACAATGCCCATAGTGTTGTGCGGTTGACAGGAACCGACTATTGATACGAGGAAAACCTTCGACAACGTGGGCATCTTGCATTTCTACATAACCTCTACATCTTCGTATCATAGAAAGGGATTAAAGATCCGTATTTCCGCTTAACGAAACAAGGAAACGTGCCCGATAAAAAATTCCCACCATATGTCTTGCCGTATTCACCGTCAATAGGTCCGTCAATAGTTCTTTCAACAAGCCCGTCACTTACGTCCGTCAGTTAAGTGCGTCAATCAAGAAGTTTGTCTAGGAGTCTTTCAATATGCATGTCAATATGGTAGGCAGACAGGTAGGCAGACAGGCAGGCAGGCAAGCAGGCAGGCAAGCAGGCAAGCAAGTAAGCAGGCAAGCCGGCAGGCAAGCGAAGGGGACAGGCGGACAGGGAGGTGGGCCTTCGGTTGGTTATTCGTTGGTCGGTCAATCAGAATGCGCTTAGTTCCCCTAGTTTATAAGAGAGAGAATGATAAAGCAATCAAGAACACTTACGATATTTCTGCCTAAGTCCATTAACTTCCATGTCTTAGAAACATCATCCGAAAATTCGTGCAAATACATCAACCGATCCCTTATCAACGTGGGCTCTACACCAGTAAGACTTGTGTATTGAGCTGGTACGTGAGAGGGAACTCCATACAAAGGTCTGGCTTTTTTCCTCCCTGCGGTGTACTCTCCATCGGGAACACGCCATGCTGCACAATGACCCCGCCCTTATGAAGAAGAACGAAGAAAGACTATTTTAAACTAGAAATATGGGTTCTGATGTAATGGCAATATTCGGGGTATGATAGTTCGAAAGAACATGGATGTGGTGTAAGTTGACAAAATAAAGACAAAACAACAAACAGGAGAAATAAGTCAACAAATGATCAAAAATGTCCTTTGTCAATTATTAAACGGGTGTATAGAATCTTCGCCAGCAGGATGTATCCTTGTGAGGATACCATCGCCAAGGGAAATCAACTGAAATGCAAGATTGAACTGTCTATGCTAGGGTATGTTGTCGCTTGGCTTATATTTATGTCAACAATTAACACAGTGTAGAATTAAACAATGCTCAGTATTGACCCTGGTGCGTAATTTACAGATAGGAGGAATAAATCTCTTCACGGATACATCCGCCATTATGTCTTAAACCCTGGTCCCCAGTTTGCTGGGGTATATACACTGATCTCTCAAAAAGACTGGACTGAGCTTCCCAATGTTTCCAGCAGCGATAAAGTTTGGTCAAGAATACTAGTCCCCAGAAGTTAAAATAGCGCGTGAAGGTCCGCCATGTTACGTAGCATTGTCTATGAGCTTTGTTTCATGGGGACTAAAATGGCGACAAAGGATTGACTTCGCTTTGAGGCGGAAAATGCTCGATCTAGTGTTTTTAGAGATCGGTGGGTAAAATATAATTTTCGAAGCCACTACAGTTTACGGCATATCAGTGCAATGCTTACTTATACCTACGTGTTTCTCGTGTTTGTGTGCTATCTTGCAGTCGATTAAGTCCTCGCCAATGGTTTTCAGGCAAGCTACAAGGTTTTTAAACGACAATGTATACTTTCTTGCATACGCAGTCTCAAAATAGTAGATATAAAGTTTTCGGCTTAAATCTAGGTGCGCAGTGAATGTTGAAAATTTTATTGGCTGAATTTTGAAAAAAAATTCACTTAACTTCTGGTTGCTTCCATTCTCCTAAGTTGCTAATATACGTTTTTGCTAGGCTTATTGTCGAGAACGCATTAGGTCCTGGGTTTAGGTACCCGAAGAGAATGTGTCTGCTCGCCATTCTGCAGTATTATCTTAGGGCTCAAGTAAGCAGGTGTCCGTGGGAGCCCTTGCCCTCCCATTTTTTGCCATATACGTTTTAATTACCTTGACAATAGTTGTCTGTTGACAAATGTTGAATCTGGCCCCTCACCTTTAAAAACGGAAGCGTGGGCCCTGTCCCTTCGCTTAACACGTGCTTCTGCTTTCTATTGTCATCAAAACGAAAAGCAAAAAATGAACGAAACTAAAACACTTTCTTCCACATTTTAAGATATACATACCCGCTGATATACAATTGATGTCACTACCGCGTAATGCTGTAATCAGTCTGGGTGTAGCTTCAGGATCGTTGTGGCCAAGGCCTAGCTGACCATGTCTGTTGTTACCCCATGCCCATACACCCTGTGTGGAATCCAAGGCAAGGACGTAGTCAAACCCAACTGACACGTCCACTATACTGTGTTCAGCAAGTGTAGTAATCAAGCAGGGAACTGCTGAATTCTCAGAAAGAACCATTTGAATTCCAAGAAATCGAGCTAATAAAAGGAAGTGATAATACGCATATAAATAAGTACCTTAGTACAAAGATGCAAGGCAAATATAACTAATTTTGCTCCTTTTGATAGAGAGAAGAAAAGAGTTTGGAGTAGCAAAGACATATCAAACTGCTTTGAAAATAAACTTGTCTTATTCCTTGATTGTGCTTGTAGCTACCGATATACGTAAATGGTGGGCTCAAAGGAGGATAATTCGAAAGTTGTACGTTTTGGAGAATAATCATTTAACAGCTACGTTGGGGAAGACCTTGACCGTACGGTAAAAATCAAAACTTCAAACATAAGCCTATGAACAGATACTCTGACTATACTCCACTAAAGCGCAGAAGATCAAACTGGTCGGACCACGTTGTGGGGAGAGAAAAACAAAGCTATGCGTATAAAGTGCATTAAGATACTTTTCTAGGGATGCGTTCCCGTGATAGAGCACCCAAAAACCGCCAAAAAAGAGGCCAACCTGATTTTTTAAGGGCACTGGAAATCCACTGCTGACACTAGAAAGAAGTGCTCAAGGCGGGAAGAAGTGAGAACGTTATGTGAAGATTAAGCGTGCAATGATAACCTGGTATTACGCTGATGCGTGGCATGAACTGCTTATAGACTCGACCGTAAGAAATTTCTACAAAAAACAACGGGTTCTGCAACGTCTGGCAACACACCTTCTAACGAGTTTCAGATCACGCCTGTGTCACATTTAAATCGCGTAAACTACATGGTTATTAGGCAAACGTGTCTATTGCCAGGGTGTGACCCTCTACACACACACACACACGCACGCACGCACTCACACGCACACTCACACGCACACGCACGCACGCACACACAGACCACGTCTCAAGGCCGATGAGCCTATTAATGGTGCTGCTTCACTTGTTTTGTATCCCGAAAAATTTTATGAATTAGCATAAAATCTCCTTACTTTGCCCGAAGCCGTACAGGCCTCCATCCTCTAACACAACTAATGAAAACTGTCCTCCGCAAGCAATCTTCTTTATCCTGCTTTCGCTGGGTAGCTTCACTGGTGATGGGGTGGCCTTGACATTGAATATTCCAACTCCAAGTTGTCCGTAGATGCTGCCTCCGAACGCCCACAACTGCTTGCCATCATTTGTAACAGCAAGGGTATGGATAAGACCACAAGCTACCTAAATATATCACATGAAATAGAAAAATAAATCACATGTACAATTCACGAATAACAAACCTTCCAAGTTCATCAGACAATAAAAATGTTCTGACTTCTTCCGGCAATAGCATGAAATGGCCTGGGGACAATGTTCCTCCCAAACCTTTCTCTTATCTGTCTAGATTCCATGAAACAAGGAGAGTGATGATTGGACAGGGCTCTACACCTTTGTTCCCGCTCTCTCAGGTGCTGAGCAAATAAGGGGGCAGCTATAAATATTTTCATTTTTTACGGGGCAGCAAATCTTGATATTGCCTCTCTTTCATTCACTCTTTTGGTCACTTAAGTATGAAAATACTTATTTCCCTTTCTTGACTGCAATCAATTCTTCTGGACTACAAAACTAAATTTCAGATTGAATAAACAGTTGTCATTCTAGCCTGGTTTGTTACTACGAAGGGAAGAAATTTCTGCCACATTTCTCCTGAGGACAACTGCATTTAGGCCCTTCTATTATATTAAACAATAAATTTCCGACCAATGGTCCCTTATCATCTCCCCTTTACCAAGCACGTAAAAGTGGTCGTTTACCTCTGTCTACGTCACTTTTTATATTAGAAGGTGTAGTTGCACTCACTTTTTATTTATTGTATTCACCATGATCAAGGCCGAAGACACTTCTAGGAACGGGTTACTTTTCCTTTTCGGATGACTATCTATTCATGCTTACTTTTTATGCTTACTTTTCATGCTATTTTATGCTTGCTACTCTTGCTATTCATGCATGTAGTTTCCCCTCTCTCCTATCTCTCGAAACATAGTTTCCCACTTCACGAGAGCAGATGACAGAGCACAGTACCTCCGGGATAGTGGCAGGCAAGCTCAGGGTCGGTTCGAACTCACGATCTTTTGAGTGTGAATCTGACACTCTACCAATAGGCCACTACTACACATTCCTTTTAGATTAAGTCATGAGTTACAAATATCATCCTTTTATGGATTTATAGGCATTTAAAACCCCTTAAAGGGACCTTACATATATGACTTTAACGGTAACCTTAGACTTTTGAGCCCTTTCCCTGTGCTGGCTAATAAGTAAAATATACACATAGTTATAAAACAAGAAAACCTTCCCCCTACCTTGCCCCACCCTTCCCTTGTGCCTTATTCATATATGCATTGTCCCAGAATTCAAGTTTGTTTATTGATTGCTAGTATATATGATGTTTAACACAACTGTTGTATTTGTATTCGTATTATAATGAACATACGTAAAAGGTGTCATATCTGTGTAGCACACGCATAAGGAACACATGTTTGCTTCAAAATTATCTATCTAAGAGATGCCCCCTCTCTAAAACTTCCATTCTGTCAAATTCAACGCCTGTTAGCTGATTTTCATGGATTGTAGAAGACTTAGTGAAATTTACATCTAGGCCTCCTAATGTTTGCTCTCAAAGTGTGCCATATTAGGCCGTACCTTAAGTAGGCCACGAGAAAAAGCTGATCTGAGCTCAGCCAGAATATAAAGTATTATAGTCTGTTATATCCATAACTTTAATGTGGGTGTATAATTTCGAGTCCTTCAAAATTGAATAAACACAAGCTGCTGTTACTCATTCAAGAGATAAAAATGAAAATGTTTGTTGCAAAAGCAGCCACAATAGCCACGATACACTATTTTTTGAATCATTAAATACGAAACTAACAAATATACAGCGAACATATGCACGACATACTCAAAGATTAATCTATTT
Source organism: Carybdea cf. marsupialis auct. non (Linnaeus, 1758) (assembly GCA_010016065.2). NCBI lineage: Eukaryota > Metazoa > Cnidaria > Cubozoa > Carybdeida > Carybdeidae > Carybdea > Carybdea cf. marsupialis auct. non (Linnaeus, 1758). Next base: position 6,425 of record JAAAKL020008208.1, read on the forward strand.
CAATACACTTCAAATATTAACTAAAAGAATACTTAAGCATAGAGCACGAAATAAAACATTGTGATAGACATTATCTTGCTGGATTATACACCAATCTCACTTCTAAGTTCTTAACCATTATTTGCTCACTATCATAATCTACAGACTCAGACACAAGAAGAGACAAAACATATCATTGCAAAACCTACATTTAATTTTACCTACACACCAAATAATATCAATTTGTAATGTTTGAATCATTTGTAGGACTAAAATACCACCAGAATTATGTCTATTATGAGAATGAACTATTATCAGATAAAGCTATTTTGTTTACACATGTAAGGGCGGAGGCGCGGTAACGCATGACAAAGACACACGGTACAAGTCGCGGTTAGCTTTTCTGCACCTTTCCAGTATGTATATCTATATAGTTTGTTGGTGGTACAAAACAATAAAAGTGAACGAAATAGCGAAAATATTTTAGTACTGAAAACCTTTTTTCGTCTGACACTCCTCAGAGTACATAATCGTCAGACTTGAGATAGGATGTGACTCCGCAATAGGGCAGCATTTGCTTGAAAACCCAGACTGTGCAAAATTGTATACGGATGACCGCTTTCGTATAATAGGTAAAGCTAGGTCTGCTTTTCACCTAGCCGTCCTCGAATCCGTCCACATCAAAGAAAGAAAACCGTTGCTTTGCAGACAAACAAAATTTGTATTTTCATTGGGCCTTTTCGGCTAACTATTTAGTTCCACATACACTGATTGGTCAAAAAAAACCCCAATCTAGCAGTCAGACCTTGACTGTGTACTTTCAAAACACAGTTTGGTATAAGTTTTATTTATTTCTTCCTAACTCAATTCTGACGATTTTGTACTCTGAGGAGTGTCAGACGAAAAAAGCTTTTCAGTACCAAACTTTTTTCGCTATTTCGTGCAGTTTTATAAATATATTTCATAGAAAAAGGGATCACATTTTCTAGATGGTACTGACTAGATCACAGTCAGGCTGAATTCTACTAACGAATTTTTCCAACAGTAGATCCTGTAGCGATGCCACATTCGACTGGTCGGTGTAACCTCAGTTACAACAGAACACACCAGACTAAGACCGCTGTATACATGGGACACAAGGTATTCAAGATTGCCCAACAAAGAAACTTGTTGTTCTACATTAGGAATAATTACTACGTTAAAATGTGTCATTATGCTGAATGCTGCAATGAGGTTAGAGGCAACGTTTACCTTCCTATGTCATAGGCATCGTGTACACATTGTTGTGAGCTATTACACACAGCGTGTTGTAGGTATTACAACAATTACTACGTACATACCTATTTAACTTTACTGATGCAAAAACAACTACTTCGACACTTCCGTTACAATTGTAGTGGTGGGTTTCGAGTAACTTGCTAACTTGTGTTGCAAGTGTTATTCAAGCACCTCACACACATATAAAATAAATCATAGAATTATATACATTCGACATTGCTGCTTTAAATAATCAACCTCTCAATAGCACATTAAACTGTTATTTCCATGAAGATTTCTCAACCCTAGAATACGACTTTGAGAACAGTTTAAGCAACCTTGTCTTAACATACTCTTTGGTCTTTTCATACAGTTTTTATATACAGGAAACTCAAGATGCGGATAAACTGCCACTGCCACTGCACACGACGTTGCAACATCTCTCCACTTTGTAATAGATGAAATGAACAACCTGGACCAAACTTTTGAATGCATAACGAATTGTCGTAGGAAAAACGTTACCTTGATGATAAGCATGTGGTGCTAACAATGTTTGGAAATTATTGTCAACTACAGGACTTTACTACATCGTTTAAAACGCTTCTTATGAAAGTCCATGCACCAAAGAAAAAGATGAAACCGGCTACCAAATGTCGATAATGATAGGCTTTGAAGTAGTTGCAAAAGTACATGAATTAGTTTTCCCTGGAAGGACTGTCCAAAGCACTACAAATGAATGGAAGACGAAGGTCTAAGTGACAGCCACTGACAATCATTGATTCCAAGAAATTCAAAACTGAAGGTGCATATACGTAAAGGCTAGCTGATTATTTGTCAGTTGCTTTACAAGACATCACTGTTACTAATACAAACGATATGCAGCAATAAATTTTACTTCTTTATGAAACCAATACAAGATTTTTAATATGTAATTTGATGTTTCTTTAACTCATCAACGTTTGGGGAAGTATGGACGATAGATGGCATATTTTAATACCACTTCACCGAACACCATAAGCATTATTATCACTTTTTTAGCTTGATGTTGTCTGTGGATTCAATGAAAATCTGAACTATTTCATGCCAGCTAAGCAAATCAAAAGGGTTAGTATTCGTGTCATGTATAGCTAGTCCTATCTGAACAAATAAAATCTTGTCATATCCTACAATAGTAACTACTGTTAGCAATTTGTAGTAATAGCTGTGGTGCAACCCCTGTAATCAAGGGCAGCTTTGTTTCATTCATGTGCCTCTTCCACTTTTATTGATTTAGAACGACAACATATCTGACAGAAGACTCGGCTTATGAAAGCCACCAACTCCAACACTGAATATACTGATGCACCGATCCACAAACCCATCGCACCTCCCAAGTCGGATAAGAAGCTGTTCTCATCGTATGCAGGAATCTGTTCAGTTTCAAAGATAGCAAAGTCGTCAAAGAATATGTCTATTGACAACAAGTTGTACAACATGTTTTCATAATTCCACTTTGCAAAATGACTGGAACTCTTGTTTTGTAACTCTTTCAATATGACAGAAGCTAAAGGTTTTGAAGGCCATTTGATTGAGGAAATAGTGGTAGTGTAAACATCATCTTCGCACACCGCTGGGCATGAGCACTTTATCTCTCCTTTCAAGAATATTTGACTAAACCGCGTTGTGCATTTGAACTCTTCCATAGTATTTGCAACCTTGTAATTGTCTATTTCTCCAAGCGTGTCTGTTGCGGACTTGAGATACGAGATGATGGATGGGTCAACAAACCCACAGTATTTAAATTCCTCCACAAGATAGCATTTTAGGATACAGGCGTACACCCCGTACCTGATATCACCCATCAGTCTAGTACTTGCTGGAGTGCAGTTATCTGGGTAAGGATGTGGTAAACGGATAACACGCTCATGTCTTAAAACTATCCTTGTTCTGTGTCCAGGTACGGCTAACATAGGTGACCCTGCAACTATGCCAGGAACTCCTGGTTGATGAATAAGCAACACAACACCAATGCTGCCGGTATTCAATGGCGAAATATGGGCTTCTTGCTCGTCTATATTCAGATACAATGATAGTCCAAAGTTGAATCCTGGCATTTGTTGTTTCAATGATCCATTGTGATTAAAAGTGTAACAATTTCCTAGCGTTGACGTAGTTGACAAATAAAAGTCTGTGGGGTATCTACAAGGTATGTTGTTAAATGTACTGGATGGTATTTGAAGAAAAAAATTATCAGGCATTTGTCCCATTTGGTAAAGCGTACTTGTATTTAAGGTAGACAATAACGAGGTAACTTGCAAAAGCTCCGGCATGTTACTTGAATTGATTAAACTCGGTGCATGTGCAGTAAGAAATTTATTTAGTTCGCTTTTCCGAGATGGGAATGCATTACACACACTAACAGCTGGGAAGTCCATGGGCATTTGTGCTTTTGACCTGGTAACTGTAACAATTGCATTAGAATTAAGTTTCCTTATTATGCTAGAGACAGTGTATGTAAGTGATGCAAACATGAAGAGGAATGCAATGATCCAAATGCATCTTATATAATGATTTGTAGCTTCGTATATTCTTGAAAGTCCATGAGTAGTAGCTGACGAAAAATATTCTTCTTGAAATGATTTCACTGTCATGTTTTTCTTTTTAAGATTGGTTGCATTCCGTTCATTCTCACACATCTTTCTTAGATGATGATGATGTAGCAGAAAATGATGTCGTCCATAGATGTTATAGTTAGTCAAACAATGCTTTCAAGCGGCAAGAACAGTCAGCAAATGCACGGAATCCAAGGCATTTGAAACAATTGTAGAAAATGATGCACTGGCTTCTAAGAACAGCTGTTGAATCTGTGTATGTCACCGGGCAAGAAAATATATCCAAATTTGCTTATTGCCGCTGCTGCTTCTAACTTTCTACACGATTCATAAGTCCATACCTTCTACGTGTTATGATATTCTGCTGTTAAATAGCCTGACCTTGGTTTTTAATTAGCTTTGAAAACAGCAAAATCAACGACAGAAAACTCTTCCAAATATCCTTCGTCTCCTCCGTACTTCGATTAAAATCGGTTGCTACCGGAGTACCTTAGTGCTAAATCCAGTAGTCAAAACAACCTGTTGTTGATACTTAGTCTATGGTTATTTGGGATTCTGACAGACCGGTACCTAAACTATGATGACTATACCTTCCTTGCATGATCTTGATATTTAATAGTGATTACAATAGATCGATTGCAGTCTGTACTAATCACACCAGGGTGTATAACCAGTCCCGAAAATACTGCTTTATACTGCAAAGAAAGAGTGCTGAGAAAAGCTGTCGTTTCTTCATACAAATTGAAAATCCTCTTTAATTTAGAGAATGTGGTTGACTGTATAAAGAGTCTCATGCTGAGATTATGTTTTGGGTATAAGGACGCACATTTTCTTGGAAAATACTACTGGACAATTGTCTGTTGTCTACTTAGGCAACAAGGAGTTCTGTTTTGATCCTTTAATCCTATGCCTTCCTGAGTTTTTCAAATGGCGGAATATTTCATAGTAAGAATACTTTCTTAAGGGTACAACGCTCGTAGAGTCTATTTGTTTACTATTTTATTCATATTAAGGAGGACGTTTAAGTTATCATAATTATCGCCGTTTTAACCTCCAGGAAAATACTTTTCCTAGTTCGATTTAGAGGGTTTCTGAAATATAAAAGATATTAAAACAAGTAGCGAAGTAGCAAAGCCAGTTTGTACTTGAGAGTTTTTGTCGTCTGACATTGTTCAGAGTACAAACTTGACAAAAGTTTGTTGATGGTCCAAATAATAAAACTGCACGAAATAGCGAATTCTTTTTGTACTTAAAAGCTTTTTTCATTTGACACTCCTCAGAGTACAATTCGTCAGAAAAGAACTGGAAAGGAGAATCAACGAAGTTATTTACCTAACTGTGTTTTAAAAGGTAGCCAATCAGAATTCTGACTGCCAGATTGATGTTGTTTTGACCAATCAGTGTCCGTGAAGCTGAATGGTTAACCGAAAAGGCCCAATTAGAAGACAAATTCTTTTTGTCTACAAAGCAACGGTTCTCTTGCTTTGATGTGAATGTATTCTAGAAGGGCCAAGTGAAAAGCAGATCTAGCTTTTTCAATTACGCGGAAGTAATCTGGCAGTCAGAATTCTGATTGGCTACCTTGTAAAACACAGTTGGGTTAATAATTTCGTTGATTCCCTTTTCGGTTGTTTTCTGACGAATTGTACTCTAAGGAGTGTCAGACGAAAAAAGCTTTAAAGTACAAAATGAAGTCGCTATTTCGTGCAGTTTCAATATTATATCCGTTTTTTAAAGTTTTTCACACGTTGTCACTAATCACATTTTTGTGCGGACATCAACATTTTACAGTGTTGTATCAGGTAGTTAAGTGAAAGATCGATGAGTGTGCAGGATAGATTTATCTTTAAACTATGAAGTAGGCAACTTCTAGAGCATGAAAACCTAAAAGATTGTTAACGTAAATAACTTTTTTTTGTTCTTTGGCATGTCAATGTATGGAATGCAACTTCGAAATTTAAAGTGTGGGGTTGAAATTTATTTACACTTGCGTATAGAGAGAGATTGTCAATTTACTGAAGATTAACAGATAATGCCAGTAGAATGTGATGATTTAAAAGCATCTGATGCTATTTGTGAGTGGCCCATTCAACAAACATTTTGAGGATGGAGCCATGATTGTACAGGATATCTGAGGATTAGCAGCTATCAACTCGGTCAACCATAGTACGTCTCCCATGATAACCTAGAATAAGAGATATCACACCTTACTCATGACGTGCAAAAGGCAGAATCTTTGGCCCGTTTCTATGATTCATTATCTTTTCAACATATCTTAGACTCAGAGATTGAAGTCCTCTCGTATGGCAGTAACGATAGGGTCGATGAAATGAACGCGATATTTCAGTGATCTCATCGTTAATAGAATAGAAGCAAGAAGAAGCTCACATGTTATTGTTTGTTAAAGAGAGACGTATACATAAGCATCAAGTAGAACTTTTGATTTGAATTATCTCGGGACAGGTTTGTGATGGACGTTTAACCCTCAAGTAGCAAGTCAAGAAAATATGTGGTGGGCATTCAAAACTTCTGAAAGGGTTTAGATTTTTCGTCCTGCCCTAATCTGCATGTACTATCTAACTATCAAGGATCAAACGGTTTGCCATATGTTGCTCATCAAGATCAGATAATGTTAACATAACAAGATTCAGTAAGTTCAATAATTTCAAGAGTTAAGGTCATTGGAAAGTACCACCTTCATTATCACATACATTTAAATCCAAAAGGAAGTGGATTGTTATTGACATTGCCAAAACGAAGACTGAGGCTGGTTGTGGCATGCCTATTTTTCAGTGAGCCATTCCTTTAATGAACTTAATAAACATATAGGAGCTAGCCGGCTCCTGTATACTTTTAAGAACAAAGCTCAGTCTCTAGTTTACGAATTTAAATGTATTGCACATCCTATGATGCGCTAATAGAAACGTATGTGTAATGTTAATTTTCCTTCTTCTAGTTTTCAAGTTGTTCTTGAAAGTTGTCCACTTTCCATCTCCGAGAACGTTCTCAGTCATTTCTTTACCATGCGTGAAGATCATACTTGATGTTGTCAAATGCGTTGCTGTGGAGACATGTCAGGTAGGTTACTTCAGGTACTTTGAGTGTCAACCTGGGAATGCCGTGATTATTCAATTTTATTTGTTTACATGTTCTCTTGTATCAACACTAAGTGCTTACCTTGAGTAATGTCTTTAGGCATAAATTTACTACACTAGTTTTCGTTAATACTACACTCGTTCTCATTGATACTACACTCGTTCTCGTTGATACTACACTCGTTCTCGTTGGTACTACACTCGTTCTCGTTGGTACTACATTCCTTCTCATTGATACTACACTCGTTCTCATTGATACTACACTCGCTCTCTTTGGTACTACACTCGTTCTCGTTGATACTACACTCATTTTCGTTCATACTACATTCCTTCTCATTGATACTACACTCATTCTCGTTGATGCTACACTCGTTCTCCTTGATACTACACTCATTCTCGTTGATGCTACACTCGTTTTCGTTGATGCTACACTCGTTCCTGTCATTGTGGGTTTGCTTAAAGTAGTGTTTTGTCTATTTAATAGAATCATTGATTCTTCCCTCATCCATTCCTAGAACTGTATAGGTTTTTGCGTAATAGTAGGGGAGCTGTTTTTACCTATCCTCACTAAGCACTGCACTTCTTCTATCGTTCCACTTTCCCCCGAAATCAAGTATATGCATTTCCCTTAATTTTTCATTTCCACATTAGTATTGAGCCTTTCCACAAACTTAAGTTTCATTTATAGTACTAAAAAGTTCCCTTCTTCAATGATAGATATCTTAAACGCAATTTCATGAGCCAACAAATTATTTTGAACTGATAAGGTACCCCTTCATTTGCCCCACCAATAAATATGTTGTCAGTAAGTGACTCACCCCACCCCTCTATTGTGATTTTTTGTGACTTTAAAGTACATAAACCTTTCGTTATTCTAGACTGGTAATACTTACTAATGGTGTCGAGGTCCACCCACTTACAAAAGGGTAGTATGCCATTTACCTGGGTATAGTATAAGAGATGCGTTTATGGAGACTGAATGAGCGTTATAATGCTACATTTCCCAAACTGAAACACATTTGAATCTCAGTAGATTGTGGCCAGGACCATGATGTGCTGATCTTAAGATGCTTCGCCATTTCAAATAAAGCTCACTGTTTTGTAGAAGCCATTTTGGTACCGATTGGTGGACTATTCTAACCAGTTACGATATTAGTCTGGGGAGTTAATCACCCGATGGCTTTTTACCTCCTCATGTTACCTCTCTCTGCATGTTTCTTCCTACCTAAAATGTCGAAAATGTTTGCGAACCAGTCATGGTCCATATTTAAGGAGTGTGCATTTTACTTCTTTCTATATTAACTGTCTATGTTTATTATTGTCTGATGGGTCTGATTCCACGAAATTGTTAATGAGGGAATTAATGATCCTCGGTTATCCTGTGGATCCCGTTTTGTTGTTGAGGTTTCGCTCAGTGACGCTTTTTATGTTTGCGATTCTTTATGTTTTAGTCACTATAGTTCACACAGATGGAATGCGTGTTGAAGATAAAGGCAGAAAGATATTTATGTTATTTCAAAGTATTTTAGCAAAGAAGAGGCTAAACGTAAAGTTTTAAATATACACTGTCAGCCATATCTGTTGGTATTCTCTTACAATCCATCTTCAGAATCTTGTTATATTATAGAACAAGGTGGAACTTAGTCATACTGATGTAAACCCTATTCTCCTAGCAGATGCACAACATATGTATCATACAATCTTGGTTATAACCGGTAGGCCTCGAAATGTGTCAAAAACTAGATACCTGCATTTTTTGCCGTTCTTTGCTGGAAACCTTGAAACATTTTATCTTATCCTCGTCTATTTGCTCTGGTTTAAAAACCTAATATTTCAATTATTTATTCAACTGAAGGGGTTTCGACTGTTTTAAGAGTTAAATGTACTAGAGATGAAATACCTTTCTGGCCGTGGCTTATATAGCCAATTTTGGAAGTGATTGTTATCTTACTCTTGTTAATTTGAAGTAACAGCTCTTAGATAAATGCCAAGCCTATTGTCCTAACGATTTTGGAGATGGTTTCCACACAGCTGGTAGCTTTCCTTTGTTAGCAGATAGTTTTGGGCTTTGTGTATTTTACATACATGTAAGCTCTGTTTTTTAACTCCAGTCAAAACTAATTGGTCATATTTGGTACGGATTGATTGGTTTTCAGTTGTCATTTAATCTCGTAGATATTACTGGATACCAGATGTTGTAAGATTAGTTAGATTGCAGTTGTATCAAGGCAGTGAACGGAAACCACAGAGTAATCATGATATTTTTTTTTTCTGTAAAGCCATTGATTCACCAGATTTTTTTTGACTAGGCGTGCAACTATGTTGTTACACACTGCAGTGGTGTCTTAGTAGTGTCTTGGTAGTAGTAGTAGTAGTAGTAGTAGTAGTAGCAGTAGCAGTAGCAGTAGCAGTAGGAGTAGCAGTAGCAGTAGGAGTAGCAGTAGGAGTAGCAGCAGGAGTAGCAGCAGGAGTAGCAGCAGGAGTAGCAGTAGGAGTAGCAGTAGCAGTAGGAGTAGCAGTAGGAGTAGCAGTAGGAGAAGCAGTAGGAGTAGCAGTAGGAGTAGCAGTAGGAGTAGCAGTAGGAGAAGCAGTAGCAGTAGCAGTAGCAGTAGGAGTAGCAGTAGGAGTAGCAGCAAGAGTAGCAGTAGGAGTAGCAGTAGGAGTAGCAGTAGGAGTAGCAGTAGGAGAAGCAGTAGCAGTAGCAGTAGCAGTAGCAGCAGGAGTAGCAGTAGGAGTAGCAGTAGGAGTAGCTGTAGAAGTAGCAGTAGCAGTAGCAGTAGCAGTAGGAGTAGC
>JAAAKL020008211.1:0-16138 GCA_010016065.2 Carybdea cf. marsupialis auct. non (Linnaeus, 1758)
GAGTGGCGCCCCTCCCTGCCTTCGGGCAGAAGCCATACGAAAAGGGAGCCTTCGGGTCGCCCTCGACTTCGGTCGAATAATTTGAATTTGATTTGATTTTGTTGCATCAACTCCCTAAAATTGCACTTGAAGCTCTTTGAAGTCTGATTACCTTTCTTGATACTGAGGGAATGTGCCAAATATTTCGTCCCTTTTATTGATAAATGTCACTGTAACAGCTTTATTGTCATTAAGGTGAAAGACGTCTCATTGTGTATCCAAGTCTTATATACCTCTAGGCTTGTAAGATGCCTTTTGATGCCTTATTCAATCGGTTGTCCATAGGAACATAACAGGGAGGAAATACATCCTTGTGGAACACCCGGTTTGATATCAAACCACTCTATAAGTTGTTGTGCAATGAAGCATTCGAATTGTTCTCATACGGCAGTGATAATAGTTGTAATCTCTTAAGATCCTAAATAGACCACATAGTGTATTCTGTCAAATGCACTTTTGAAACCAATGAAGTTTATACGCAGGGGAGTTTTGTCAGTAGAGCCTTTGTTGGTTGGTTGATACAGCTTTGTCTTTCTGAAACCCTTCTTGGTACTCCATTGGAATTTCAACCGTCTGGCTGTTTGCACTGATGTTATGCTGGGCAGTACTTCATATAACTCTTTGTTTGTTATCTGATCTCTCCTAGTAAATCTAAGGACTGCTCTCGGCATTCTGGTCTAAGTCCCTCTTACCTACTGTTCATGGCACTGGTAAGGGTCCAGCTCTCTACCCATACAACAAAACACTCTCGACTGTTGATCTAAAGAACTGGATTTTAAGTTTCTTTTTCAGGTTTGATTTACAGAACAGTCTAACTTATTCAGTGCCTTCCATGCTAACCCAAATTTAACTTCCATATCTCTTTTGCTAGTTGCAATCCAAGAACGAAGATATTTGAAATTATCTACCTGCTGCAGTATTTCCCCTCCAAATGTTCTGAGTTCGGCTTCGACTTTGTTATACAACATATACTCTGTTTTCTTGTGGTTGATATGTAGCCCAATGGCCTCTGCTGCATTTTCTAACCTCAGTAGGAGTAATTGAACTTGCTCCATGGAGTTAGAAATCAGGGCAAGGTCATCCGCAAAGTCTGCATCAGTGATAAATTTTGAAGGTTGTCTGGAGCTTTTTCGTTTCTCTATCATGAAGCCCAGTGATACATCTGTTGTAGCTTCGCGGATCAAGACCTGGCGTTACTAAAAGAAGACGTTTGACTTCTTCTTACAGAGTCTTCTGTGAGCTTTGGCGTCAAGTGAAAACAAACTAGGTACTCCTGTGAAGAGTGTCGGTATCTCAGTCTATGAAGTTATTTCAAATTTTACCTTCTATGAAGAACCTATCCAAATCTTACAATCTGTGTACGATAAAACGAGAATGAAGTTTTCTACAGACACCTCCTGTCATCTTGTTTATAGGAATCCTCTCACATGCTTAACTGATACCTTCAGAAGCAGAAAATACTTGCAAATCACTGCAATTTTTAAGCGATTTCAGCGGCAGATAATAGAAATGAGCTACAAGAGATGCTTTTATAAGGAACCTCATTTCACCTCATATACGTCAACGTCTGCCTGAGCAGAATACAATCAGTCTTGAAACTTCTTTCAAATATGCCAAAATACTCAAATATGTCTGGAAAACTGAGTTTGTCTTATTGCTCTGATGTGGTGAGCGCCATAGCTAACACTATCAAAGCCTCACCGGTTGAACGTGAAGCCAGTTCAACTGCAGAGGCGGCTACCGATAGGTGTACTGAAGAAATTTGTTACCTTTGTAGACACAAAAAGGATCCTAGGTCCGCATGTCCTGCTTAAGAGATTATCTCGAAAAATATGACAAACATTGTCATTTTTAGAAAGTTTGTAAATCAACTGAAAAGCTCTGTATGAATGAGGCTCAAAGCACTATAATTTTAGATATTGTCAAACTTACAGCGTTGGTTGACAGAGTTAGCTCAGACAACTATATAAACTCAAATTCCGCCAGAGCAAAAAGCTAGATAGTAACCTCTTCTTCTACCAGCATAAACATGGCTTCTACAAGCCTTACCAAGAAGATTCTTGGCCATTGTGATGTACCTCTTACACACAAAGATAGACAGCATTACTACGTAACCTCTGTGCTAACATTTTTCTGGGATATGATTTTCTAGAGAAATATTCTGAAGTCTGCTTTTCTTTCGACAGATTCCAATATGTAAGTGTGCAGAGTGGCAGCTGCTAAGATCATCACAGCAACTCTCTTCGACAAGCAAATAATCATAACAAAGTCACGTTGTCATTCGTCTCTGGTCTAGTCAAACTTCTGAAAGAGAGAATCGGTGAACGTCCATCATCACCCTGAATGACTCAAGCTTCCATCATCATCCTAAATGACTCAAGCTTCCATCATCATCCTAAATGACTCAAGCTTCCATCATCATCCTAAATGACTCAAGTACTGGTCACTAGAAATGAAAGGCACAAATTTATTACAGACATATTTATTACAAACAAACAATCAGTACGTACATACTGCAAGAAGTTTGCCCTCTCCCAAGATTATACCAGATGTCGTCATCCATCTCAAAGTGTAGTATTACAGTACCTCCGACCTAAAAAGTGCCTACAATAAGATTCCATTAAATTTTAAACATTATACTGCATTAGAAGCCTGTGGTAATCATTACCTCTTCAAAAGAATTTGGCGTTACTAATGGGGTTGTCATGTTTGAAAGAGTAATAAACTATACCATTCAGAGAGGAGACTTCCTGGCCTTATTTTCATACTTAAACAATGCTACAGTATGTGCTGATAAAAATATCATGATAAGAAAGTGCAATCGTTCAAGAAAATCCCTTGGAATCAAATAGGTTTAGAGGAAATGCATGTGACAGCCTACAGAATCTCAATATAGAAACCCTGGACTACAAACTCCACTGCTTCGGATGGAACCTTCTACATCATGAAAAGCTCAAAAGGGAATCTGTGGCATGCTTGCTTTCTATTTCCTATGGATTTCACATTTCTCAGACAAAACGTGTGTGTGGAGGGAAAAGTGTATGTCCACTCCAACAAAAAGTACTATTAGCATGTGACAATCAGAAGAAAGAGCAAGAGTCAGCAGTTTCAGTTACTGCAGATCATTAGTTCCCTCTTGTCGTGAAGGCGTAAGAACTAGTAGACTCTCCTCGTGCAACCCCACAGAGAATGTATAAGTGGAACGTCTTAACAACACTACTTGGGAAGCAGTTACACACACATACTCTCTTTCTCTCTCTCTCTAACGTCTTGGGGATTAGCTGGACCGCAGGGAGAGCTGGCGCTTCAAGACCCTCTGCACTCAATTCGCTCCTTGCACTGCAGCGAGACCAACGCTACTCTACACTAACGCATGTTTCGTTACACTCATCGATCAACAAACAGCAACTTTTTGCATTGGTGGCTTCCCACCCAAGAATCCCTGCAACTCAAATGCAATGTGAGGACATTAACGTATGCCCCAGTGGTAGATGAAGATAAGATTACTTTAAACAGATACCAAGTGTGCACATGTTGCCTGATCGTAGGTGGACCACCGTGTCCCTGAAACGTGATGATACCAGTCTGGATGCCGACAGTCCACTAGAACCTGCTCTTCCTTTGGAGTCAACTGCTAAACCTGTCAAAGTTTCATCCGTCCTAATCTTCTATTACAATCTCAGAAGTGCACCCTAAAATTAATTTAGTTTATTGTCATAAAACCAAACAGGGAAGAATAACAGAAAATGTGCAATGTTATTATTACTTTTTTACTTAGGTATTGTTCTTTGTTTTGTTGTAGGTAGTTGTAAATTAGACTAAAGCTTCAGATTTGTATTGACAGTCTTTGTCTCAAAGTCTTTTATTAACACTAGTATTAAATCAAACATCCATTATATACAACAAAGCCTGTCAGGGAAGTGGTTGATATTTCGAAATCAGCTTTAAAGAGCTTTCTTCGTATTCTCTTACCCCATGCAACTAGTTTTCAAAGTTTTAATTCCTTTTGATACCCCCCTTTAAATAGCGCTTCGATGCTTATTTGACGCTGGTGACAGCTGAAGAATTGTTGGATTTTTTGGCTCAGGTTATTAAGCACTTCACCGAAGTAGTGGTGGCAGTAGTGGCATAGTGGTAGAGTGTCAGACTCACAATTTGAGAGCCGCAAGTTCGAACCTACCCTAAGCTTACCTTCCATGATCCCGGAGGTACTGTACTCTGTCATCTGCTCTCGTAAAGTGGGAAACTATGTTTTGAGAAATAGGACAGTCGGAACTGCAAGCATGATCAGATTGTCATCCGGAGGTGAAAAGTAACTCCGTTCCTAGTAGTGGCTTTGGCATTGAACAATATGAGGGGGGAAAAACGATATGTAAGCTTAAAATGTTTCCGTGATTGTCTTTGATTTGCGTGATGTTCCTGTTGCTTTTGAAAAGTAAGATAGCGCGTAATCTTGCAAAACAAACTCCATCATAACTGTTCCTGTAGCTTATTCTGCTTCTTTAATCAGATACCAGCCCATAGGAGTCATATCATTTGACTTGTTTGTTTTCGTATTTGTAACTACCGTGGGTTTTGTCAAATTCTAACGCTGAAATTTTGTTGTTTTCTGTAACATTTCTGTAGATCAGTAAAATTTTAAGGTAATCAATCTTTTGTACTCAACAAAGCATTTAACTTTATGCTTAAACAGGCTTAGATTAAGTTCGCCCAAGCCTTTACTCGGTAGGATAACAACTTAATTAAGCCTTTACTGGTAAATGATGTAAAAATACTTTCTGTAAATGCAAAAGTAGAGTAAAATGCAATGCAAGGCGTACTCAAAGGTGCTTTACAACCGACGTTTACTGACCAGCTTAGGCCAGCCCTTTAATGATCTTTTAGATCCACTTGAAGGGAAGTGCAGAGTCTGAGTGCAGTAGCGGCACCAGAGGCAACCCCCCTCCTCTTCCCAGTTTTCTTAGAGATTAAGCTTTCAATTCCTGCAAATCTCACGTAAAAGTGTTAAATGGGGAAAGGGGGCGTATATGCTTTTAAAAAAATTCTTTTCTTCTATTTCAACGTGTCTAACCGGCGTACTTTCATAAGTTTTTAGTCATTACCATAATCAGGGGGTTCTTGAACTGCCCTTTGAGGATTTGATTGGCCACGAGTTGGACCGTACCTCAAATGGCTGCTAAGGATGGAGATTTTCAGACCAAATCATACGTTATAAAACATTTCCCACTACAGGGAAACTGAGTGGTATAAACAGTATCAAATCACGCAATGTCAGTAACTGAGAACTAGAGAGCTATATTTAGTAAACAAAAAACGTAGTGGATTTAAAAAGAAAGACAGGGAAATTTATCTATGTATTTACTTATTTTGAAGCCTATATTTTTAAGGTGAAATCAACTGAGAATCTTTTAAATCAACAGTTAAATATCTCCGAATATAGGCCTACGGCTAAATGACCCGGATACTGAGCCGTTAACAGAAAAAAGAACCAGATAGCACTCTCACAAGACGATAAGCTATCAAAAAAGCTATATGCAGAAAAGACAAGACATTCAGTTTATTAAAGCATTTGTAGATAATCACCTAACAGTAACGGAGCACTATGTCTCAGTCCTCTTCAGCTGTTTACCAGAAAAAAATGCGATTGTCAATATCAATATAATAGAACGGTATTGAATTCCGAAAAGAAATACTAAACAATGAAACTTATATTTCACTAAACTTTTGCTGTTTCAAACAGAATCCCTACAGTATAGAATATATGACATAGAAGATGCGTAATTAAAGGGTTGGTATAAGATACAGGGTAACACATATTACAAAACAGGGAGAGGTATCAATAAACGTAACGACAGCATCATAAACAAGTGTTGTGTTACAGGAGTATATGAGTTTGGAACTACTCATGTTTTTCTTTAGTAAATGTGAAAATGGAGAGGAGGCTGATGTACCAAACCCAGAATAACAAATACTGAAGGAGTGACTAGCGTCTTCTGAGTGACTACGGATAGCAGAATAGGCAGGTGTGGTCTGTTCTCTCCTGTCAAGTCCGAATTCCTATCTGGTCAGTTAAGCGCCTACGGAATTGACGTTTTAACCGACCCAGCATTACAACTGAGACATGGTGTGAAATAGTGGGCAACGTCCAAACGGAGTGACTTGGGGATTCATATCATCGTATTCATAACAGAGAAGAGTCAGGGTATACTTCGATTAGAACTAAAACGTAACGCACGACCAGGGCTACGCTGAAGCACATGAGATACTAATATAACTACAAAAGTGTAATAATTTAAACCAGAACAAGGTGAAATTTAAGTGCGATTATGAATATTTCAATTTAAGTTATTTTAACACTCAAGGAGGACAGAGATAAATGGGGATATAAACTATGCATCTTGGATACAACGTCCTGTACTGAGAATAGAAATAAAGACGTAAAATGATATCGACGACGAAGAGAAATATGATAACGACCATGAAAATGACGATAATTAGGACGTTTTAGGTATTAGGATTTACTATGACATAGCACTTTGCTGCACATGGACCATACTTACTACTTTCTTACTTAATTTTACAATCCATCAAGGATCCCTGCGCTTTCCTTGTCCATTTTCGACTTCCACTGGCTATAATTCAATCCCTTGCGTTCTATTATGAGCGAAGATATGCCAGTTCCTTTGCGAATTGGATCCACGTAACTCCGTAGAGATCTTCCTTTTAATCTTTCCTTGGAAGTTCTCCTTCCTGGATTACATACACGAATCCGTAACCTCCTCTCCTATTAACGTATCCTACTCAGGTCAAACTTCGTCTCCTCCAAACTTCTCCTCCAAACATCATCAATAATCGAACGTTTTATGATTGATCTGCAAATATCTGAAAATGTTCGTGCATGGTGCTTTTTTCCAGCTATGTTTTGCAAACTTTAAAGTTTCTAGTATCTGCTACTTTTAGTGTCTAGAGTTCAGTACTATGAGTGTAATAGAGATGATCATGGTATGATACAGTTTAAAACTGATTTAAGTGCATACATCGCTTCCATTTCAGTCAGTCTTTTTATAGTCTACCAAAAGAAATGCACGGGAATCAACGTTGTTCTTTTTAAGATGATTTCATTTCTTTTATGGAAACATAGCCAATAGATACGTAGACAAAGGAGCTAATCTTATTTCTTCAGTAGTATTGTAGATCTAGCAATTTTACCCTTTGGTATCTTTATGTATGTATGTTCTGCCTTGTTCTTGACAATTCTTGACATTTTGACGGAGAGCTCCCGAGGGACCTACAATGTTGATAATGAACGTTGAGGCTGTGGCTGTAGATCTCCGGGTGCTAGCTAGAAAGATAATACATGAGCAGCGTAGGAATCTGGCTTTCCTTTAATTTGGTCTTTTATCAATGGTGGTACGCAAAACTGAAATGCACTTCTACTATATTGTCATGATAACAAAAAGTACAATCCAACTTGAATAAACACTTACTGATGGAAATACAACAGAGACTAGAAATGTATCCCTGTTTGAGGAACATTAAAAAATTATAATTTACTTTTGATGTTACTATTAAACGCAAATAGACTCGAGCTAATACACTTTGTGTCATAAAACCATTATGTAGAAATGTGATCTACTTAATCCGGGACTAGATAAGTTGAGAATTGGTTCTTCGCAAAATCATTGTTTTGTTTTTATAGGCACTAGAGAAATACAAAGTATTCAACCAACAGGATTCGAACCCGTGACCCAGGTATTTTTGCGGCCTGCACTCTACTCTCTAGCTGCCAATACTCTGTGCCAGCCTCTCTGTGCCAGCCTCTCTACCCCAGCCTCTCTGCGCCAGACTCTCTGCGCCATTTGACCTACTAAGGAAGGACTGCCATCCAGCCGATCATGATATCCAAAGCCCATTTAAAGTTGCAAATTGCGAGTCACGAGTTCGAATCCTTTTGGTGACACACTTTTCTACTTTTCTAGTTCCTATTCAAAATTATCATTTCCATTCCTCTCTTCTTCTGATAAATGAAACTTCTCTACTTTCAATTCTGTAGAGTGGTACCTGAATTGAACTGAAAAAACGGTAGAAGCAACGACAGCGACGGCTAATTGTTGGTACGAAGTTAGGACAGGAATTGCAAGGAGATTTCTGTATAAAACAGATATCTGTACTCAGTACCAACTAGACAATAATTGCAAGAGCCAAAAGTTAAGAATTGACTATTTCATTTCTTTTTACGTATGTTCTTATGCGCGTGGTGATACATGTTGTTTTATTCAAGCAAACGTCACGGAGCTAGTGAGAACCTTGCTAGGCTTTGTTGTTAGTTTCTGTCTAGAAATTGCGGCAACAAAGATAGAAATCTATGGTAGACTCGACCCTGTGGATAAAACATACGTCAAAATAGATGATGAAAACATCAAATCATGGCGATCATGTGGATTTTTAATTTGTAACGGTCGGCATAACAGTATGGCTCACGTGTATGGTGAAGCAATTTCCAGTTATCTGCATCATAACCTTTTATGACGTAGGTACTATGAGGTGGGAGTTTTGACGACCGCTTTATTTTCTCGATGAATGGAAAAACTTTGAAATAAAATAGAAATAAGTCACAATTCTTGTAACGTATACATTCTATCCAACAGCTGCAGTAAAAGTTTCAGTCTTATTTTCATACACAGAAGTAAGGAATGCCATTTTTATAAAAAATGATTATCAAAATTTATAACGAGGCTAATAATTACTGAAGTGGGTTTGGCTTTTTTCAATTACTATTTATGGGATTTAATTAAGTCTGATAAAACATAATCCCTCAAACTTCTTCACTTAACTTAAATAGTAAAATAAGCATTTTAAATAGTTCAGAATCTCCGTTAAATCCTGGTGTCTAGGTTCACAATACACAGCACACTATAAAAGGTCTGGAACGAGCATGAACATGATGTCAAACTACGAACAGCATGATTCTCTCCTAAGAGAACTATTGTATTTTTTTTTCATATTTGACTGATATCAGGGCTTTAAAGCATTCATTACCACATTGTCCGCTATTCCACATGATAGAGGTAAGAACTATTATCCAATTATCACGACACTTTTAAAGGGGATGCAGCCACATTATCTCCTTCGAGATATTAGCACTTCTTATGTTTCTGTCTTCCTCTTAAATTATTCTCAGATTATTGTGTTTCAAGACAATCACCAAGAATTATAATTGCTTATTTTATTATACACAATATTTCATATGTCACTATATAGTTTTAAAAATATTTTAATGACGAAGAACGTCTTGCTTGTCATTTAATTCGATTTGTACTTGATTGCCACATCTGAATAGAAAAAAGATCCATATTGACAGTCGATCCAGGTACAGTCACATGGCGTATAGAGGTTCGCCTCCAAAATTGAATCGAGTTGGATCTGTACAGTGGCGTAACTGGGAGAAAAACAGTTTTGGTATCCTCCGGATCTCTACTTTCCGCAAACGTATGATAACCTTCTCAACTTAGTGGCTTTTTTAAATTTTCAATGGGAACGTGAGGTCAGCAGATGTGAAAAAGCTATATTTGATATACGTCATTGAAAGTAAAAGTTCTTTCTAACGATTACACTGTTACTACTCACCAAATACGTATCCACTGCAGACAAAAGCTCATATAGTAACGACCTGCATATTCTATACGAGTGAAATAATGACATAATACATTAAAGTATATTTCATGGAGTTGGCAATATATAAAAAATATCAAAAGTGGCCAGTACTTATCATTTTCCCTTATCCTGCTAAGCACAAAACAGAATTTCCTACATCACCCAGCACAACGTATGTTACTGACTAAATTATTTAGGGCATTTATCTGATTTTCAGGGGATGTAGTTATTTACACTAGGGAATTTGTAAAATATCTAAATTGGCTTGCTAGCTCTGTCAAGAATTATAAAGGAACGGCGCTTGAGATTCGCTGGCCGTCGCTGCACAAGCATGGAAGACCTTTTAAGCGACATGTCGCCATGGACGGAGCAAGCGTTAGTCTACCCAGGACAAGCTACGTAGAGCAATTTGCACCCGATGCCAACTGCAAAGTTGAAGATCTGAGGATTTTGATAAAAAATCAAGAAAAATGGACACAAAGAGTCGGATTGGTCCGGGCAACTAAACCAGACTTGGTAGGTAAGTATTTGAAACGATTTCACAGGATAACAGAAAAATGGCGTCTCTTGTGTTGAAAATAGAAGCTACTCAGGGTTTCGTACGTAAATTCACGGAAACTGTTAAAACTGAAACGATATTTCTGTGTGATACATCATTCCAGCAAGGAGGAGCATATCGAACGGAAGAGGATCAGATAGAAGGAGGCCTGGGGTTGGTAGAAAGCAAGAACAGCTTTTCTCATTAAGGAAGCCAGAGAAAAACCTAACTGATCTCGAGAATGTAACACGGTGCATGTTCTGGAAAGCTAGAAAACAGAGAGTGAGAAAGATTGCAAAGGTAGGAATGTCAGTTGCAAGTGCTTGCCGATATCAGTGAGACATAAGTTTCCCCTTTGATTGTAGCAGCTGAGAGCCCAGATGTTGTGAAGTAGAGAGAACGGTTTAAAGAAGCAATCCTATTAAAACTAGCTTTTTCTTGGAAAACAATTTTTCCGATCCAAAATCACAATTGAAAGCTCATGTCACATCTTTAATGCAGTTGATGACTAGGAGCTATAACTGCAAAGTGATATCCTCCCTAAGACGGCTTGAGTTTGGATCTAGTAGTGTGGCTATTGTGTACCAACCACAAAGTCATGCCTTTCTTCTTTCTTTACTTATAAATTGAACAGCGCAAACTAAGAAAGCAAGGGCGGTCAAAAGTATTGGGGATCTGGCTCCTAATTTCGCTTTCTCTTGTCCCCCTGTAAATGATTTAGAGCTGATGTGCCGCCTAGAGGAATAGAGTGATTTATTACTAGGGTTGACTTGGTTCCCACAGCTTAGCTGATACAGCATTTACCGTAATTTTACTGGTCCTGTGTCCTTTTCCCCCAACAATACTTTGCGAAGCAAATGCTATGAAATTGCAACGTTCCACGTCTAATTGGATCCGTGTCAGACAGATTTGATTGGGTAAGCCGAACTATGTGATCTACTTTAACCATAACGCTTCTACTGCTCTACATGGTTCCCTTCGTATAATCCTGTTACGTGATCAAATTCTATTTTCTGTTCCTTGCCTTTCATATCTAATGAATATCAAAGTTGCAAACTCTCGATAAGTTTTTTATGCACATCAAGGAAATGATAGAGTCATAGAAATTCCCTGAGATGCAGATTATAAATTTTAAGAAGACTATTTTCTCCATGGGAAGCTGAATTTGTTACTAGGATGCTCAGCCCTGTTGCTCTTCTGTGGCTACAGTCTTGCAGCTTTGTTTATATTTCCCTCTCAATAGGTACATTGCTACGTTAAAGCAAAGATCCATACATGTTGTCTCTCACACTTCTCTCATGGTATTGTAAAGAAACCATAAAGAGTCACTTAGTTCAGCAATTTCGCAAGAAATAAGTAGGCCAACAGGGTAATCAAGATGAAAGCAAATACATTTGTTAACTGAGGAATGACCAAACACTAGCTTTACAAATGTTTGGTATTGCTTATGCAGATCAAGTTTATGCAGATCTTTTGTGAGCAGCAAAAGAAATTGTGATATCCAAACAAGGCTATGAATGACAAGAGTCCGTAGTTAAGTATGTAGTAGTTAAGATATGTGCCACAAAGGCATGCTTTTATGGTCCGCTTCAAGAAAGTAGCCAACGCATCAAACCTACCATCAAACCATGGGTGCGCGGATTGCAAAAATCAGTATTAGAGGAAGACGTAAACAGGCTTGATGAACTGTGTGGAGAACATGTTGATTTGATGCTTTGAATTAGTCAGTACACGAAATCGCAAAAAGAAGCTAACGAAAATATCTGAAAAATTATTCTATGTACTAAAGCAAAACGTATCTGTAAGGATCTATTTTTAGGATGCAGAGAAGCAGGAAATGTCAACAGTTCCACCGACGAAATAAATAATAGGAAAAGCTCTTGCATTGTGTGCATGCCACCAACGAAATGAAAAATAGGAAAAGCTCTTGTATTGTGTGCATGCCACAGGGTGCAGAAAGTGTGAAAGTCATCATTGGCACCAAACATCAAAATTCACCTGTTTACTGCAGTAGTTGATTTCATTCTACTATAAAGGTGGAATACATTGGCATCCAAGAACAGAAAATAGAAATCCTTAGATGGAACGTACACATGAATGCTGGAAATGACATTTAAAATAAGCTGGAAATGACACAGAACAAGTGAAGAGTTGGATGACTACGTATCAAAACTATCCTAAAATATTGGCGAAAGAAAATTGTAGACTCGCAGGGAACTGTGTGTAAAATCTAGGGGGGGGGGGGGGTACATCGAAAGCACTTTTGAGGTACCCACAGAAGGAATCGTTCGTCGAAGTAGAAGAACTATCACTTACATTGAAGCCCTCTTAAATAGACACCGGACTCGAAGACACCAACGAGTTGTGGGGTGCAATTCTCAATCAAGACACCTGAAAAGTTAAGTCTCAAAGGCTGGAACTGAAATTCGACCTATGTAAGTACACATATAAGCAGAAAAATGTCAGAGCCATTTACTTTGATAGATGGAAGACAATAATGATCTTCCATATACCTATGACAAGGCTTACATCTCCTATTGATACAATCATGGGAATAGCCAAATATTGTTATGCTTTCTGTTCTCACTGAAACCATACCAACCAACTGTATTTGATTTTCATTTCAATTGAGGGTTTCTCCAATGCTTCTTGCCAATCATCGTCTTCACTCTGATGCGTACTTGTTTATGAATTTTTACACTTCTTTCTTACTTAAAGCTCTAAATCATGGTTGATTTTTCTATTGGGACAGGTTTTCACATTACTATAGGTACAGCATTCAAAAAAACCAATTCGAAACCGTCTCTTAGCAATAGTCTCGGTTTCAAATTTTTTTTTTAAACATTCAACAGCAAATAAATTGATTCGTATACATGGTTTTTATCTGATGCGGTTTAGAAAACCAAGTAAACAACTTCCTTAAACCAAGACCATCTTGTTATGTTGTCGGTCTACGCTAACTGTTATTAAATTTTACTAATTTATGCAAGAGGTTCTTATCTGTAACAAGAGCATTGCAAACGGAGCCACAGTCGCGGTCGTCTGGAATCAGACTTGGATAAAACTGATAACATGTTTAGATAACACAGAATCAATGCGGGTAGCACCGCCATTTGTGAGGGGAAGTAAAACAACTTACCTATTTTCACGTCATGCTTTTCATCTTTGGGAGCGTTATTATACATGTAAACATAAGATGGCCTGTCTGCTTACGTAAGTAACGCTTTTCTTAAATATCTAGCTACTGCATAAATTATGGAAAATTCCTCTGGAGATAACTGTCTCAATAACCAGCAGTCGATCAAAACCAAAAAAAATTGAAGGTTAAGTGGAGAGCACAACAGACAGAGTTCCTGCCATTCAATCAAAAATACCTAATAGTCTGTGGAAAGTTGAAAACCTCGTCTTGGTACAGAGGTAAACAGTAATCTTATTAACATGCAAGTACGTCTTGTCACGGATAGTGTACTTTAAAACAAAAATGAAGGAGTACCAAGGCTATGCAAAATCTTTTTCTTTCTCTTCAAAAGTCCAATACGTTTTTTCTTGTACAATGCCATCCGTATCTACGGACGAATACCTTCAAAACGCTTGGAAGATTTGTTTGAGATAGTATGTCTAGATAGTCAGCTAAGGATAAAGTCGTCTGTATCAGTGTTAGAGATTTCCTTGTCTTACACCACTATAGTTCCTTTCACAAAATCGTTAGGTACCATGCTATGTATAGGTCACTGCTTCAACCTTTCATGGTATTGTGACGAGCAATGGCTGTGGGATTGCGTTGCTCTCAATTTACTCAAGTTTGAACCTATATCGTTTGGAACCTTCTGGCTGCCTGGGATTGTAAGTAGATCTCTTGAAAATTAAAATAGTTTTTGAAACATTCATTCAAAGAGATATTTCAAGAAATCAGCCTAACTATCAACTATTTACTCAACGTAACGCAAATGCTACAATCCTTTTTCCTTCCTTCGTAATTACCTCCGAAACAATTCTTTAGTCCATGTCTCCGAGCAAATATTTGCACAGAGAATATTCTCTCTGTCACGTCTACCACGGAACAGCACGAACCTTCTAAAGGAGTGCGAGCGCACACATAGATACCCTGCATACTCAGCTAAGCGTTCTCTTTCTAATACAACGGCGTAAGCAATAAAAATTATAGTAAGAGTGGCTAACGGCAAATAGGTTGATACATTTTCGTCACTTAAAAAACTGAACAACAAAACCTGTGACAAGAAAGTAAGTTCATATTCATGGAGGGACCTGGGCATCCCTGCCCCCTGGTGGTTACGCAAATGCAAATAACAGCACCTCTGGATTAAGTAACCCTATACTGCAAAGTTATTGTTTTGTGCCTGAGTAAACACCTATCTGACTTTATTGGAGGTATGCGGGCTTACCTCTATAGATGCCCCTAGCTGTTTGAAGTGCTGTAATAAGTAAATTACTCATCATTGCTCTTTAATGTCTCGTTTAGACTTACACATTAAGGTTCGGCTTCGTCATAGCATTCATCATATGAAAAGTTTGAATAGATACAAGTGAAATAGAAAAGTGTTTTACCAACGGGATTCGAACCCGTGACACACGCATTTGCGGTGTACTCTCTACTGAACTACGGAGCCAGGTGAGCCCATGATTATCTCTCTATTCGCCACATCAGCTCTCAATAATCCACCAGAGGACATCAACATCCAACTCTACGCGATGTAGGGAGCAGCCTCTCTGCGCCGTATTACTTGACAATGCCATCTGGCCCATCATGCTGTCCACAGCCGATTTAAAGTTTCAAAGTATTTTTAAGAAAAGAGGATTTGAAATAAAATTTTTCAATAAGTAGTAAAGAAATTTAAATGGTCAAGGGTTCGAAATCCTGTTGGTGACATACTTTTCTATTTCTCTGGTATCAATTCAAACATTTCAAATCCTCTTTTCTCAAAAACACTTTGCATATTAGTAAACCGTCAATACCTTTCGTAGCAACTTAATTATCATCCTTGGTCATGATTATCTCTGTATATCTGTGTCTCTTGTTCTATGCACCCTTTAATGTTGGATGGCTTCCAGTAATACTGTGGAACGTGATCATCATTTGAGCAGGGTCAGATGTAGCGCCACCCTTGCCACAAATGTGATAGTAGCTTATATAAGAGAGACAAATTATTAGCCTCCGAATATCACCGACCATTTTCTAGTGCTGTTAGAAATTAAAAGTGAACGAAAGAATTTCTCTATACATTAGACGTCGATGATTAAACTGGAGGAAATCGTTAGATGTTCAACCGACTTATATGACTATCCTATAAATATCCTATTAGATTTGGCGGAGTCAAGAAGTTACTAAAATAGCCAGTAAATAGTCAATTCTCTGTAATGGAGTTTCTAGCTTTCTCCTGTGCGTAATGGAAGTGCACTGTATTCAGACAACATTGCTCAATATCATTTGCAGAGAAGTTTCAAAGTCTGTCTTCTCAAAAATAATTCTATTTTAAACATTTAAAAGTTAACCTTTCTTCTAAAATCTTTCCTTCATGCCATAAGAGGAACGTGACATAATACCCCCTCCCCGGCAATACGTCAGTACCTTTTGCGAAAATTCATTGTGACAACTTATACCCTTGTTATACCAAAGGCTGACCGGTGCCGTACAAATAAGAGAAATAGACGGTGTAAAAACATTTATCCTTGTTGGTTGGGGCTTTCGCTAAATTGTTTTGTCCTTGAATTCATTGCATTTAAACTGATGAAAATGTTTGACGTTTAAAATCTAATCTTCTATATGAGACAAACTGAAAAGTGTACACTCATTTGCACTACTTACAAAATGTCATGCTATCTTATCAATAACTTAATATTTTGTATAAGGAGCTCGTAAACCCACTAAAGGTTATAAAAAGCACAGGG
>JAAAKL020008212.1:0-16136 GCA_010016065.2 Carybdea cf. marsupialis auct. non (Linnaeus, 1758)
TGTAAGAGGTAAATGGTGGCTTGAATGTAGTAAGTGGTAAATGGTGGTTTGAATGTAGTAAGTGGTAAATGGTGGTTTGAATGTAGTAAGAGGTAAATGGTGGTTTGAATGTAGTAAGTTGTAATTGGTGGTTTCAATGTAGTAAGTGATAAATGAATATCTTTAGCGATGAAACTGTAGGGTACTTTCTGCTGGACACATATATGTTTAGAACAATGTCTTTCGATACTACAATATCCTGGAATGAATGGTTAATTGCAGTTAGTTTTATTATTTGCGTCTATTAAACCGCTTTTTAGGTCCTGTTGCATGGATATACGCAGCTAAGGCATTCCCACAGAAACTAATAGACATGGCACTAGTTGTCTCTGCCTTGTCACATATCTCAACAATTGTGATAGTCAACGAACTGTTTTTCTATGGACAGGTACGTACCATTCAAACATTTTGGCACCTGTTGGAATATAATGTATGACCTTGTATATAAGCTGCCAATAGGATATTTAGTTTATTTCGTGGTGACCCTTTGTATCTGGAAAGCGCCAATTAAGCGATTCGATTGGTTCACTCCTGTTTTAAGATTTGTTGCCGCAGACGGTTTTCTGGTTGCATGTGTATTACATCCTTGAACCATTTAAATTTCTCTTAATTGTTTCATTGATGGTGAAAGTGCATTTGCTAAGCACAAGCTTAGATTCATAAGCTTCATTTGTAATCATCGTCAGGTTTTCCCTTCACTGTGCATCACTAACTACCTTTGAGTTCTGTTTTCCTATGATTTACAACTCTTAGTGGTTAGAATGTATTTGGAGTAACGTATTTGCACTAGTAAGCGCCGCCCTCTCATAAATGCCGCGCTCTAATAAACGCCGCACGTCCAGCCGATCATTTGAAATAGACGCCGCATCATGAAAAGTGGCGTTTATTAGAAAACAGACCAAATTATAAAACTTCACATACTACAAGAACTAACGAAGTTTACTTTGCAAGAGATGTTTACTTGTAATGTTCGCATTTATCATACAATCTTTTTGTTACGTTTTCTGAAACATTAGTTGTTTTACATAATTAGTCATTTTGTAATAAAAGACTTCCTCTGATAAACGGTTGAGTTTAAATCATCGAGAGTACAGTAACGCTTTTTCGGAAACGATAACCGACAAACTAGCCGACGATTCATCGGGTTTTTCGCCCAGTACTTGTTGTGTCGAGGAGCGAGCGGAAAAATTGAATGGTTCACAGTGCAGAGAAATGACCTTACACACTCTTCACTAAAACGAAATGGAGCTTTCTGAAAATTCAAAAGGCGATCAACTTTTGTTCTCTTCAAAAGAAGACATCGTTAACTCATCTTCTGATTTTCCTTTCTCGACTCCATTTGCTGTCTCGGTTACTCGTTGAAGAAAAGCACTGGGGAGAGAACCGATGAATCATCGGGAATTATCGGAGACTCGTTTCCGACAAAGCGTTACTGTACTCTCTATGATTTAAACTCAACCACTAGGAGGCTTGAGAAGAGAGCACTTGAGTGATGACGTCATAAATCATTATTTCGTGGAACCCATCCTTCTCTAAATCGCTGTGTGAACCCAGCCATGAAATATACTGCAAGCATCGCGCAAAGAACTCATTCCACCCAAAAGTAACAACTATATAAATGCACAGAAGGTTTTCAACCTATTCGTATTGGGGGAGCGGTGAACCAACGCTTGGACAACTTTGTAAGAGTGATATCTACTACACAGCCCAGTATTCTTTGCTAAATATGTGTTTTAGTAAACGTTTCTGGTTCGTTTAATGACACTAAAAAATTATGCCAACATTTCCGTTCTTGCTGTAGGATCATTGTTTAGATGCACCTTGAGTACATGTTGAGGATGCGTGACGATTTTGATTTTTTGCTTTTCAAAATTTTTATGATGACTTTTTTGGTTCTTTTTTATTAATTCTCTTGCGTAACATAATCTATATGTGTATTACGGAAATGGCATAAGTTTTGTAAAAGCACTGCAAAAATTATAAGTCATGAACGAGTCCATTAGTACCATTTAGCATCTATCAGCATAAATTGTAATGCCTAAACACTCAAGTATAACCTCTTTTTGGTGACTAGAAATGTCAATGATATCGAGGTTTACTAAAACCTAAATTAATACAAAAAACAATACAATAGACATAGTAAAGAAATAATACGTCATGAACGTCTAGACGTCATCAGTACAATATGCATACTTGTAGATAATCATCATCATAGACAAAACGAGTGGTTGATGACGTCTTTATCATTGACGGCTTCCTAATATAGCTTGTTTCTGTATAGTTACTGAGTTCTGGATTTCACCTGGAACGTGCTGACAACATGTAAAAATAGTGCTGACGTTACCTAAATTTTGACGTCACAAGCAGACATGTTACTTTTTCTAAAACATAAAATGGACTATAGTCTTGAAAAGTTCCATCCACATTGGATAATTTTTTACTCTATTATGGAGGGAGAAGTTGAATCAGCCCCACCCGAAATACAGGATAGAACCAAAAAGCTCAATACGAATATGGCTAAGGAAACACTGTTCATTATGTTTATTTTACAAGATCGTAAACAGATATATTATATTATTGTAAACTGGTACAAGAGGGTAAACTGGTATTTTACAAGATCGTAAACAGGAATTTTATATGATCGTGCACTGGTATATTACAAGATCGTAAATTGGTATTTTACAATATCCTCGAAAACTCTCGAGTGATTTTATTATATAAACAAATTTTAGACATTGTGTCGTATTAAAGGATTATTAATTATTGGAAGAATGTGAGTTATAGATAACATCGAGAACAGGAACCAGTTTTTAAGTTAGAGATTCTATTTGATTCTGTTTATAGTTGACCTTTCGGTCCTTGGTAGCTTTTGAAACACGACGTTTCTTCATTTCGGATATTTTTCATAGAGCGTCCGATGCTAAACAAATAAAGGGAGCCCAACTTTTGCCACCGTGGGGGCTTATTGAATATATGATCATAGTTATTACAAGTTATTAGAATTTTGATTCAGCTCACGTGAGGAGTTTCTCAAGGGCGGCAGCCATCAAGATATTAGGCTTATTTGAGGTTGGGCCTTATCCAAGGTTGAGCCTTATTCAAGGTTGAGCCTTATTTAAGGTTGGGCCTTATTCAAGGTTGGGCCTTATTCAAGGTTGGGTCTTATTCGATGTTGGGTCTTATTCGAGGGTGGGCCTTATTCGCGGTTGGGCCTTATTCGAGTGTGGGCCTTATTCGAAGACTTAATGATGTTTTGAAAACTCAAAAAGGATGACAGACTGAGTTGATTACTGAAGGCGTATACAGGGTAATGAACGAACGAAAATACTGAACGAGTCAATCGAGTTATTTTAACGAAGACAAGCTCCTACTCCCCAAAACCGAAGCCAGTAATTAATAATGACTTTATCAAATCAACTTATTTCTCTGTAGATGCGAGTAGCTAGGATAGCAGTTAAAGCTGTGAGGAAATCTCGTGGCACAGAATATGAAGTCGGGAATTCCTATGATCTTATGTGTGAGTAAACGATGCATTGCAAATTGAAACTACTTTGCGTTGTCTGATGTCTTGTTATCCTCGGGTTACTCTACATTTGCATTTCAATGATGCTTCAGATTGCATCAAGCCTCTTCCACATCTGTTTCTTTTGATGCGAATTCTATCTACATCTGCTTTTGGATGAAGTATTCGGTGTATGGTCATCTGCTTTCTTGTTTTTCTCTCGATCTTCTGTACTTCTCCACTCTTCCAGTTTGTGATGTTAAATCTATATATGTCTACTGGTACCTCTAGGGTATTGGTTGCTTGGATTTAGTTTTCTCAATTTAATTCACTTCTGAGGACCAGCTGGGCTCTTCTACAGTATTGTTTTCTAATAGTTTCTTAACCTTGCTGTATTTCACCAACTTCATGGACAACTAAATATGTATATGATTCCCCTTGTTCTAGTTCTTGAATTTCTGTACTTGCATTATCATCATCATCATCATCATCATCATCATCATCATCATCATCATCATCATCATCATCATCATTATCATCATCATCTCTTACCTGTATGACTTGCGGGTCCAGACCGGTGTTGTCACTCATGCTTCGTGTAACAAGTTCTGGTGAACGAGACCCGTCCACTGACATCCTGAAGAACCTGTCGACTGATCGGTACAGACTATTTCTTCTCGTTGGCGCTTCATTCACCTCATCCTCGGGATGTAAAATGGTATACCTATTCATCGCTGGCCTGATGACGTATCTATAAGGATAGAAAGGCCGTCTATCCTTAATTTTCCGTCTGTATGATGATTGCCGTTTTGTCCTGTTTTGGGGCTTGTCTGGATCTAGAGGTGAGTTAGAAATATGAGTGAAGGTGCGTAATAAGCGTTATCATGGATCAAATCACCTTAGTTACCTCTTAACTATAAGTGAGCGTCATGAGTACACGTCAAAAATCAATCTAGTGCCTTAGCAACAATTCTCAAAATGAGGGGGATTGAGGGACACTTCATTGCCTGAATAAACAAAATCTCTATAGAATATGTACGTAATAAAAATTGGCAAAAGTGGAGGAGGCAGGTCGCCACAGGGCTCCACGGTTGCTACGGCCTTATGTACAGAAAAGATATCTAATTTAGTTACAATTTTGAGAGAGAAGGATCCACTACTTGATAATTTTTTAATCTTAATCATAATACGAGAAACTTATGTGTTGAAAAGTGAGCAACAAACTGCAATTGAATAAAACTATAATAGTGTACTTGTCAGTTTAAACTAGGGACAAGGTAATCAAAGATTACGAAGACAACGACACTTTACCCCTTAATACTTAACTTCACTCAAAATTTAAATGGGTGAAAAAATCTCTCTATTAATCAGTTGTTAAGTAAGATGGCTACTGTTGACCTATAGATGTTCTTTCTTATAACAAAGAGATTTTAATGTATTGCCATAGCCACCAAGTATATATTGGGGGGGGGGGGGGGCTAAACCGATTTTTACCCAAATGATTTCAATTTTCCAAGGATTTTACCAGGAAAAGACAAACTCTTTTAAAACCTTTCAATTCCCCAGTGGTTACGGTACTGCAATAAGTCGTGAAGTGTGAGTTAATCTGAAGACTTTGACCTATAATTTTAACAAGTCGAAATTTGAAGATGTATACCTTTTGTAGCCAATTCAAAATTTCTATATTGTATATTACTTACTATACACGTCAAAAATGAGCCAAAAAGGAAGCAATATTGTTCTTTATTGCTAGTCGGTGTATGTATCACCTCATAAAAAGTATACTTAGGCCTAAAGGATTCTTTGGTGTTTTGTTTATAAGACATATGATGACCTGTGCAAAAAGAGTAAGAATTAACATGGAGTCTATTTTAATCAAACCTTTCTTGCCTTTTGCCTGATAAGTATATCTCGCCGATGCACTGCGACCTGCGAAGAAGCGACTCATCGCAAGGCACAATAACTAACATATAACTTGTTTTTGCTCCCGGATTTTTCGGTGAAACACAGGTAGGCAGGCTACTTGACCATGCTTTGTACAAGTTACACAGATGCAGTAGATCATGCATATGGGTATATCAGGTAACTGGATAATGCATTGTTTATTACCCCTTTAATACCCTACTTACGGCGACCTCTCAATAATCTTGAGTGAATACGGCAGCCATTTTGGCTTGATCTACAGGGCACAGGGAGCACGGGTAGCATCGCGAACCAGTTTGAAGTATGTTAAGTGCAAATACCTATATTCCGATGTACATAGTTGCGGTCAAGTTTTTATGTGCAACATGGAAGAAATTGTTAATATATAATTAAATTGAAGAAAAGATAGCAAAAATATCTTATACGATTATACGTTGTGTAAGACAATTTTAATGCATAACAAGACTCTGCCAGGACAACACACGTTATGCTCAATCTACTCCTTTTTTGTATGTAGGATAGTATCAAATTTATTACAAGATTCACCAAGCGATAACTTTGATATATGCCATGCAACAGTGTCAATGAACATGTGATAGCTTTTCAGTCACAGTGCAAAGACGTAAGCCTGAAGTTAAACATCTTCAAGATTGGTATGCAATGATGTCATTTTGACTATAAAATAAAAATACTCTATATTACATAATTCATTGATATCATACAATATCATATAAATCATTGAAAACAAAAGTCCCGAATGTTATATACAAGATACAGAATATGTTAATTGATCCAAAACTGCTAAAAATAGAGCATAGACAGCCTGTTTCATGGATGGCACTACTTGGGGAATAACTACCGTGAATACATATGATGGAATAAACAGACAACACACTCGATATTGTCACCTCAAACCGGCACAATCTCGACTCACCAAGAAAATTTTACCGATGTAGAAACACCAAATCTCCTACAGGACGCATAATAGATTGAAAAGATTTCCATCTTTCGAGATACAGATAATTAAAGTAACAAGGCTGTTTCTCAACTACCAGCCTTAGAAGAAGTCAAGGGGTAATTTTAAAAGATTATGTCTAAGAAGAAAATAGAGTAATTTGTATTCTGGTCATATAGGAGGGCAACAGTGAGACTATATGGTTGACTGTCATAAGCTACGTGAATATCTATACATCCACAGACACTGCAAGTTCCATAGCAGCTAAAGTAGCAATGGTAACTGTGTCTATGACCATCTTTCAAAGGGTAAGGTCGGAAAGAGATTTAGGGAGTACATCTACTTAGGATATTTTGTTTCAGAAGCTTTCCTAGCATGATAATGCGTGACAGTTTGTGAGTTCCTGTCGATTAAGTCAGTCACTGTACCTGTTCGTTTGAAAGCTCCGTTATCTTTAGCTTGTTTGTCTTGTGGTCCGTTGCCGTTCGGATCCTGTGGAAGGGTATCAAGTGGTCCTACAAGTATTGCATGAGAATTGTGGCATCGGTCAAATTTTAGAACTGCGGGAAAAAATCGGAACAGCAAATTGGCTTCATGTAAGTCCGAAGAGATGCTGTTATTTATATTCTATACAGATCAAGAATGATCTACCTTAAATTTGGATGGAAATCTTCTTTTTGTTTTCCGTTTGCCGGCTCTTCTATTTATTTCAACCCGTTATGACATCTTTATAGATAGAAAAGTTTTGTTAAGTGTCGGTAGTGCTGTCTGCATATCATGCACAACAGAGTATCAAATTTGTCCTAAATTTCCAAAGTTAAATAGGGGTGCATCACAAGATATTGTTATAGTATTTCTAAGCATTAATTCTGTACGTGGAGCAGCAAGGTGCAGTGGGATCAGAGGTAAATTGTTTTATCGATTTCTGCAAAGTGTTCATACATTGTTGTATCGAGAAAATTCTTCAGGGGGAGGGGACATAACACGCCCCTGGATGATGACGTAATTTTACTAATCCTATTGGTTAAAGAGAAGTGTGTCCCTCGTAGATTTTAAACCATTTTAAAACGCAAATAAAATCAAACTGGCAAATTACTGATTGCAAAAATATTCCTTTAAAAGCAAATTAGTACTTGAAAGAAGTTGACCCCAGCCTGGGGAGTACATGACCCAATGACCCCCCTTGAATATGCTACTGTTTTCAAATACTCTGTTTCACTAAATTGGATTATTGCAAATATTGTTCAATATCCACATTTGAAATCTGTTTGGAAGATGCATCAAGTTTTATCTAAGTCGATATAATGTGGAAAATACGAAATCTCCTCGTGATCAGATCTGGCTGATAAGTTTAGAGGAATGGTTTATAAAGATGGATCGTTAAGTTTAATATGGGAATAGGTTTGGGTCATAAATTACCTCCCCCTTACAGATGAGTGGAAGAGGGTAATAAAATGTGCAACAGATTGTCCTTTCACAAGGACAATCATTTTAGTCATTTGAGTCGAAACTATTTTCTCACATTTATGAGTACTTTAGTAGGTTTCCATTAACTGGCTTCTGGAGAGAGAAGCCTTAGTGTGCCGCGGTAGGTTGATGAAACAATAATCTAGATGTTGTTTTCTTTCTCTATTTTTCTTTGTAAATTTCATCGCACTTCCAGTTGTTTACGTAAAAAATGGTGTTCCTGTCAGTCCCGCAATTTTGTACTCCCAATGTAAGAGTTATAAGTAGCAAATATGGTTAAAACGTGTTTTTTATCTGGTTGATTAGCCAATAACAGATTTGAAGTTGCAGATTTGTTAACTCTTATTTTTTTGTGTACTCGTACGTTTCTTACTCTCAGAAACTGTTTGCCTCAACTTTTCAACTTTATGAGAATGCATCTTTTTATTTCCCACCTCTACCAGTTTTGCCAGTACCAAAATTCTCAACTTCTACTGATTTGGCTTCGATAGTTTAGAATAGTTACTAATGTCCTATCTGCGACGGCATTCGTTACCCTATTTCCAAACTGCGTAAGTAGTTTGCTTTCCTCATTATGCATACCAGTCTAGGACTTGATCAATTACATTTTTCATAGATATTGACCTAAGTTTTGATTCTCTGATCCCGACTCTCTTGCTGCTCGATTGATATTTGCTTGTTAGTGTTATTTTTTTAATATTTCACATACAAATAGAGACGTAGCTACGCGGTATATAGTTAAAAAGAATTTACTTAGTAAATTGTTGGTGGAAATAAAACAGAACTATTAAAAATCAATTTACTCTAATCATATATTGTAAAAGAATGCATTGCAATAGACTATATTAAAGATGTTACTGTCTAAATGTTACTCTATCAAAGGAAAAGACTCAATACTCTAAAAATAGTAGTTAAAGATATGCATTTGAATAGAATGGAGAGATACGCTGCCTGACATGCGATGAGGACAAGTCTGATTACGAATGACGTTAGTATATAAATCGATTAAATTATATGGAATTAAAATTTTGATAACCCAGTTTTTGGCAAAAAATCTTCCTTTTGATGACTTTAATTCCCTTGGTTTGCTTGCTGTTTCAAGTTAAAATTGCTCTTACAAATCCACTTCTTAATCAGTAAGCATGGGAAACCAAAACCGTTGAACTTTATCGTCGGAAATAAGTAACGTTTAGGCGTGGCTCTTAAACTAGATCACTATCACCACCACGATGGACTAAATATTGACAAAAGGTGAATACGAAAGCTAGGAAACCTTGTAAATCCATTCTACAAACGTGGACTTAGCTACAGACCTCTGAAATTGACTTCTTTGTAGTTATTCAGTTATCTATAAGGTGGTCTTCATGGAGAATTGTTAGGTAGACATGATTCTGATGAAAACAGCAAAAGTATAATTACAGGAGTGATTACTCATCACAACATTATTTTGTAGCGCAAGAGATGTAACAATGATTTTGTGAAACTCATTTCTGACTAAATTGAAGAGTGTGATATAATGTGACTTTTAATAATGGATATTCATTTGATGTTTATTATACATAAATGTCATTCTAATCTGTCAATTTTAAATCAGAATTAGTTAACAGTATTCCGGTTTCTCTGGACTTGTTATGACGAGGCTCTCATAGGAAATGATTACTTAAGCATTGATTCGGCTTCGAGGCGCAAAATTGAAGTAACGCGCGAAGAAAGTCAAATTGCATTGCGATGTAGGAATTCAGTTTGGATCCTTTATTAAAAAGAAGTGTAAAAGAATCGATTTATTAATTTCATTTGATGGGATTCTGCTGTTCGTCTATTGTTCCATTTACTACTGGTAATTTCCTTTCCTGCTCTCTTCCCACATGATACCCTAGCATAGGGAACATTCCCTTCACAAGTCTGGCCAAAACTTTATTGTTTTTTTTTTGAAATGGGTGTCGCCATCGTTACCCTCCTTGGAAGCCCGTGCACCTTACGTTTCTATCTAAATTGTAACGAAACAAGTGCAGATACAAGACTGAAGCATCAGGCATGGTAATTGAAATATCCACCACCGCATTAGTGTTAATATGACAAAGAAATTCACTGCTTAGAAGTTGAAGCAATAACTCGATGAAAACACTACAAGTGTTTTGTTAAGAAAGCGGCAAAATACGAACGAGCTATTTGGTGCAGTTTCATTGTTTTGTACCACCAACAAAGTATTTGAACGAGCTTTCATAAAGTAAGCTAGGACGAGAACGAGAAAGAGCAATCGGGTGCAGTTATAGAAAGCAAGAAGTAGTACAGCCAGAGATTCTTGCTGCCTAGTTAACAGATTCGTTCAATGGATTCGTCTTAAAAGGACGCCTTTAGATGGAACCATAGATCCTATTCCTCGATCAGGTCTGAGATCCAACTTTCGAAAGAAATCTATTATTAGAGAGAAATAACAGCACTTTGAAGTATCTACCACAGCACATAAATAAGCTAAATGTAAATAGAGAGTAGCTTTAGACGAATGGTCCCAAACTGTTACTGCAACTGAGATTTCTGTTGCTTGAGAGGAAGCCTACCCGAAAAGTATGAAGCGATAAAGGATAGTTTCCGTTCTTCGGCCGTTTTGAACATCGCCGGTATATGTGCTTGCTTAAAAACATCCAAAGTATGAAAAATATTTGCGAATGATAGAAAACTTGAGCAAGGCTTGATAGAGGGGGAAGGGGTGAACGAAGATTATATAGAAATCCAGACAGGATTTAATCAGGTAAAATGACGAAAGATTACATGATTTCACGTAAGCTAGTACCAATTTACAACTCTTCTAAACCGTACATTGAAAACATTTGTTTGACACCAAATGGAGGTCCACCTGTACCAAACATTCTGAAGTCAAAAGCCACTTGTATCCGATTTGAAAACTAGAAAATCTAAATAGAAGATATGGATAAATGAAATAAAATTTCTATGTAAACATGTCGGTACCTTCCGTCGCATTGTCATTAGCTGTCGTTTCCGGATTTGCTCGAAAAGTAACGTTTGAAATGTAAAGCACGCCAGCATGTCTTGTCACTGATTTCCTGTCTCGTGTATCCATCGACGAATTCATCAAGTGGACAGTTTTGTTGATTGCGTTGAGAGTCTTGTTGTCGTGCAGGGTTGTAATAGTTTCGTTATGAGTTGTTTTGTTATTGCATGTGAAGTTTGAATATCTATCTGATGTTGTACAATTATCTGTGCTATTAGACTTGTCTGGTTTCTTTGACTGTTTGGCTGATGCCAGTGTGTCTGCTTGTACCATGGCCAGAGGAATAGCTTGCCTGCGAGCTGTAAATAAAGAACGGAATTGCTCGATAATACCTCAATGTTTCATTTACTACGAAGAACTACAAGACAGGGAGGTATTTACGAGCATCTAACGAGTTGCTTCTGTGCAGAACATTCCATTATGTTCCAGTGTTTCTTTCTTTTACATAACTATTTTTACAATAAGAACAGCAACCATAGGATACTTTACAAAACTGAATTAACAAAAAATTCACTGAAAGTCATCAGATTCGAATTTGAAAAATACATTTATTTTATAACTTTGTTACTCGTTGATTTATCTATACAAGTACACGCTATGTGGGTATTGCATACGAATGATAATATATTTACTAAAATAAACATTTACTAAGATACACATAGAGCACTTTCCACTCCCTACATCACTGACGGTGCCTAACAGACTCAAACTCGCGCTCTCCTGATCTGAGAAAGGGTGAACTATTTTTTGGATGATATTAAATCTAGTCCTTCACAGCCATTGAGTGCCAACAAAGGGATAGAGTTGATTTTTCGTTTAGTTTCTTATGATTAGAAACCTGTAAAATTACTTAAAACATAATCCTATTCATAGGGCTACAACATAAAATTTGTGGGGTAATTTATTGTGAGAAAAAGAAGAGATAAGACTAAATTTTGGGGTTTGTTCAAGAGAAGGAAAAACCAGGGAAGACAAACGTTTTCTTTAAGTGTTCTCGTAGCATGCAGAGTCATCATTTTCTGTTAATGTAGGTTGGGAAAGTGAATTAGAACAAATATTGGGTGTTTTCTTGCACTACTGATGATGAATGATTTTGTCATAGATTTATTATATTTGCTGGTGACATAGAGCTGCACTCTGGACATAATGGGGACAATCATTTCGTCAGATCGATAAATGTAAAGGTCAAAATTTTAGTAACCTTAGGAATATGACTGAAATTGAAGAAATCAGCACTTATTGCAAGCAATAACGCGGTATCAATTCCCTGGCACTGAACATTTAACTCAGATAATTGAATAAAGTTGAGGGGCATGGCCCTCTATCCTTGATCTCTGTATTATAACATGAAAACATCTGCATTCTTTGTACTGTTACCACTCCTTTTATAACGACAAGTAAATTTGATCGAGGATGTTCAAATTTCAAACAGTGTCTCATCTTCATAATGTTTTTAGTTAGTACGTATACTTGGCTAAATCTTAGCCTCGACGTTTTACAAAACTGCCATAAAAGAAATTGAGGGGTACCTTCAAAAGCTTGTGTTTTGTAAAGACATCGATAGTATTTAGAGAACGTATTATTACTAACTTTACTTCAAATTATCAACGAGGGTTTATCAAAAATTATGTAAAAGGACATGCGATACTAGTTAAAGGTTGGCGTTCATTAGAGAGAGGTGTTAATTAAGTTGTTTTTCAAGGGAAAGTATGCACTGAAAACAAATTTGAAAAAAATATTATTCCACGTTTTGATACACTATTTGCTATAATATCATAAACCTCGTGTGCAGCAATGTATTTTATTCTAGGACTATAAATTTAAAAAGAAAATAATATTTCTGGTAAACATATCAAGCTATTCTCTTTGTATACAGAGTTACAAAATAAATACGGAGCCTATAAGAGGTCGATACTAAATTGAAGTTGAAAAATAGGATGGTACTAAATAAATGAACGCACTAATTGAAAGAGGTAAAGTATTTGGAAAGGTTGATAACAATTTTAAAAGTTTTATTGTCATCGAGTTGTCAATTGATGTCTAAAGATCAAAGGTATTTGAGAAACTGTCATCGTTTGTTGTTGCAGGACAAATCTGTAAAGGCAACGGTATAACTTGGCGGAATAAAGTGATATTGGCAAGGAAACTACAAGGTTGTTGATTATACACTACAAGGCCATTAAAATGAATTGAAAGCAAACGATTGAAAGTACATCAAGACCTGAGTATTATGCTTACACATCATTAAACACAAACAACAAACGATATGCCTTTACTTTGCAATAATTACTTTCCCTTATCTTGAAGTATTCGACTCTTCAATATTTTGTGTCACTGTTGCGCAACTTCCATACGCTTATTTCCATGTTGATTCGACAAGAGCTACGCAGATTCTTGCATGTTTTCCTGATTTTCCTATTGTTCTTTATCTGACGCGCCTCGATCATGAAACTAATGCCATGTTACGTTTCACTTCCGATAATATAGCTCATTCCTTTATTCATTCATTCATTCATTCGTTTATTTATTCATTCATTCATTCATTCTCGGATTGTTACACCACTGCTAGCAGTTAACCTGCACATTTTTTTCCACTCTGGAAGACGCTGTGTCACTTGTTAGTGGATTTTTACTATCATTACCATTAAACAACGATTAAATATTGTTTACTGATACAAAACTCAGCGATATTATTACCTGTTTTCTCTCCTCCATTGGACAAACTCAACTTTTTCAAAGCATATTCGAGAAATCGCGCTGACCACGCTGGCCTTTCCTTTGCCTTTTCATCAGTAACTGATCCTGATAAGAGACATAAGTTCGGTATAAATCACATACATCGGTACGAGAACAACAATCTGCATATTAAAGGGATGTATTAGTCTACATCATCTAGAAATTTAAGCACTCAGGGGCGTTGGCTGTTCCTAACTATGCCACAATCTAGGCATGAGCAGTCGATGCCGCCATTGTGAGGGGTAAAGAACAAAACTGTATCAGAATTTAAGAACTAACACTGTAACTGCAAGAAATGACTTCAGAATCAAGATACAGAGATCGCTTTGATTGATTAGAAGCTTCTCTTGTCAACTATTTATAAATGATATTGATAGGATAGGTCAAGTGGATCCTCATACAGCGATGAAAAGTAAACATTCTGTCAAGTTATTTCTGCCAGACACTTAACCAGACATACTGTTAAATCTAAATTTGTTAAGTAGGAGAGGCCTTAAATGATGCATGTAAGTATAGTAACATTTAAATTAAAGCTGACAATTGCAAAGAGAGAATTAAAGTCTAAGGAAGTCAGAAGTTTCGTTTCCTACTTGGAAAATTGGGGGCCTTAATTCTGTTACCGTTTCAATTTTTCACAGTGCGTTTGAGTACATTGTTGTTCTTTTGTTTGGCGAATTATAAAAGTTCGATACGGCAAAAGGAGTGATCCCGATGTATAAAACGCAAGGATACAACTAAGCCTCTGACCCAACTGGCGCCTTCTATATTTCGGCACTCGTTATTGTAGGCATAATTTTTCCACAAAGTTTAATTACCCTCTTTCACTTCAAAACCTGGACAGGTTGTTTTTAGGCTCTGCTTCTACCACATTTTCTCATTTGTCGCAGTTCAGACCTTTCTATAATGGCAAAGAACTACTGACAAAGTTGTTTATCTTGCTTGTGCTACCCTCACACGTACTGTAACATTTGGTACACTATAAAGGGTTATCTTGAATGTCCTTTTGGCACAAAAAGCCTGACCGCCAGGTCACGGCCAACTTCTCTTATTTCCACCAACTGAACTGAATTTATGTCTACTAGGGCCACCTCGCAACTCACGGCATTTTAGCTTTCAGTAGTTTTAAAAAACCACTGTGTGGAGACGTTCCCGTGTCTCTACAGAACCAAGTTAAATGAATCAAGTATAAAGATTTTGTCATAGAAGATATTAAAACTGGAAATATGTCTTTGGAAAAGTCAGCATATGAGACTCAGCTGGGCCATCCATCTGACATCATCCATCTGAAAATTTCCAGTGTAGCAGTTTACTCTACAAAATGGTTCTCGATATCAGATTTCTATCATGAGGCATTGTTTCGATATCTACGCAAGTACATGAGTGCAAATTCGCTGTTTTGAATGGCAAATGGAGAACATTAAGATCTCTTTCACCTAAAAAAGCTTTAAAACGCCAGTGAGGTTTCTGCTGTCAGTAAGACAATGAGATCATTACTTCTTGAGCATCTAGACCTCAGGTAATGAGCTTTGTACTCTCAAGGATTATTTGGGCTTGGCTAGCAATTAGCTTATCACCGATTGTTCCAATCTCAGATTAGGCAGATGATTTCGTGATGTCGGAAGCTTTGAAGTTCAGAACCTGCTCCACAAACCTTTAAAGCAAGGTTCTAATTGGTCTTCACGACACGTTTCGCTTGCTATTTGAAGCATTTTTTATATTAAAAAGTCAGAATAGAATCCACCTTGTGCTTTTCGGTAACGAAGGCATTGTAAAGGATACAAGAGTGAGTTCCACAAAATGTTGATCTGATAAACATACTCGACGTCATATTCCGTGTAAGGTTATCACTTATTTGCCGGACAATGAGCATTATCATGTGAAAGTGTAAAGACCTTCACTCTCTGCTCCCCCTCCCACCTTCAAGCTCTCAATATAAGCCATACAAACAACAGTCTGATATGATAAATTCTCCTTAATAATTGATCTTGTTTGTCAGTAGATACATGAAGTCGTTTCAAATAACCTTCCTTTCGGAATAGCCCATAGCTACCAAGCCTGTTGGCGTTGAAAAGAATAAAATTGCTGTGTACTAAGAATTTATTCATCAAGAAATGGCTTTTCCTTTTTACTGTTAAAGCAGCACATAAATAAAGCTGTACTCGTTATATGTTCTGAAATTTTACTTCGTTTTCCCTTGTTTTATAAGATAATATAGTAAGAGGCTCTGAGGATAAGAATATTATTCATTTATTGATTATCATTGGTTTGGTTCACACCTCCCCCAGAAAAGCTTCTTTTTCTTTGTTACCCGTGCCTGTTTTTTGAAATGGGTATGTGCCCTTGCGTCTGAATTTGTTTGGCTGTATGTGCGTTTGTTTGTGTGTGAGTTATACTCTGTGTTTTTCTGTCTATTTCTCTATGGCTGTTGGTCTGATTTTTTGTGCGTTTGTTTATTTGAGTTTGTATTTGTTTGTGTTTTCTTTTTGTGAGTTTTGCTTCTCCCC
>JAAAKL020008213.1:0-16135 GCA_010016065.2 Carybdea cf. marsupialis auct. non (Linnaeus, 1758)
CCGCGCTATGAAGAGAATTGTTGTCATCGATGTCTGTAAAAAGAAAGCGTTTGATAAATATTCCAGATTGCTGTATTCAAATGTTGCTTTGCCAGAACTGGAAGAAAATCAAGGTGATTTAAGACAAACTGATCATAAAGAGCAGATCTTTGCTTAAATAGGTCTCAATTTTGATCGACAGGACAACTAGGCTACAAATATATAATATAAAGTTAGAGAAACTTTGAATTTCGTGTTATGGAATCCTTATATAAATTGAAAGGTATTGTATAATAGCAAGAAAAAGGTCTGTTAGTATTATTTAGTAGTTATATTTAGAAGGAAAAAACAAAAAAAATTATGAACTGACACTACTCCTATAAGATTTATAGTCGAGTAATTATTACACCCTGTGGACAACGTCCTTACTTCCAATTTGATTTCTATCCAGTTTTACAGTTGTCGATTCTATTTTGATAAATGAATTTATTGTAGTGTAGACAATCAGTTATTTATCATTTTATCGGAAAGTAGAAAACTGATGGATTTTACTGGAACTTATGATTTTGTTGTAATGGCACCATTCTACAGCTCCTGTTGTAGTAGAATCTTGTCCTAATAAGTCAGCAGCAAACTTCCATTTCACATCTATTGCATTTTCGTTGTCTCAATTCTTTTAATATCCAATAAAACTATGCTTGGATACGATGACAAATCTGGCTTACAAATTACGTCAAGAGGTACATCAACTTAGATCTGTTTCTATTTTTCCACTACGAATGTACTTTTTTCTCTTAAGGGAATACTGAAATACCGTATATCGACATCACTTATAGAACTCTATAGGCATACCGGAGTATAATTTTATTCTTCTCATGTCTTTAGTTCCTATTTCTCTCTCATCATCAGAAACCACCTGTTTTCCCTAAGCATGGGGTAGACTTCGACTTAATGTAATTTCCAGGGGTATGGCTTACATATTATTATTGACTTCTTGAAAAACCGCATGTCTTGGCTAAGACCAGATCGTCCTAAAGGCTCCGCTGTCATCTAAACGTGCTATTCTTAACGCGGCATGCGCGAAATGTCTAGACATTAATAAGGTGGTCGGTCATGAAGTCTCCTACGTTCAACTTTGCTCGAATTTTTCCAACATCGCATTAAGCTAAAGGAGGAGATAATAAGGAATAGAGTTTAAAGACTTTAAACTTGCCTTGAAAACCGCATCGACATTTCCTTTGTCGCTCAAATTGAATTACTTGTTACGCGACCGAAATCAACCGGGCGGCCTTTTGGTAGTGTTATGTTTATTCGGTCGAAGATGAAGTTGGGTTTTAAAACCT
The DNA here is from genome assembly GCA_010016065.2 of Carybdea cf. marsupialis auct. non (Linnaeus, 1758). Lineage (NCBI taxonomy): Eukaryota > Metazoa > Cnidaria > Cubozoa > Carybdeida > Carybdeidae > Carybdea > Carybdea cf. marsupialis auct. non (Linnaeus, 1758). The sequence goes on from JAAAKL020008213.1 coordinate 1,323, forward strand.
TAATAGGGAGGTCATCTACAGAAAAACATGGTGACTGTCAGATCGGCCCAAAGGGTCTTGAGTGACATTTAAGCACGAGGCTCATGTAAAAGGTCTGTGAATTTTCCAGAACAAAGTTTCGGTAATTTTATCGCGCGAAAACGTCTCAACATAATAAGATTCCACCGATAATAGAGACGGCTGCAATTGGTTTGGGGGCCTGGGCCAAATGAAATTTCCGGGACCCTATGACATCATTCATAACAAGGCAACTCGAGCGAGATCGTGCGGAGGAGAGGCTGGAAGTGCTGTACTCCCTCCAGTGGTTCACGTTTCAAATATCTACTTACTTCCATACGACTACCATGGGCTGATACAAACATCTTCCTTCTTGACATCGACGAACGAACCCAGTGAAGGCCCAGGGTCCTGGTCCCATGGCCCAGTTGGCCAACCATTAAACTGCCACGTATCGATAATCCCTTCCTCAATGGGGAAGGGAAAGTGTGACGTCACGATATTAAACACGATTGGATTAAGGAAAAAATACTCAATTTTCATGTTGCACTAGTAAGAAGAACATCAGTCGCCAAAATTTCGAGTGTTCGAAGTTTTAAATCTCTCTGAGAAAACCTTGTTATTTGATGCTGTTTTCCTAACGTAAGGAACCACGAACTATTAACGGAGTATTGACCAGAAATTTTTGAAACTCAAAAGCCACTAGTTTAAACACTACATACACTACTACTCTGGTATTTTGCGAAGCAGCCTATTCCAGGGTTTCCTTTAGATATCTGAAGTCAAATCCTACTATTTCCAGTACGTTTGATTTGCGACGCCATCACTTTCCCTCTCCATAGGCAAAATATGTAACTAACGTGCCTCTCATGCATATTTAATAGTGATCTCATTCTTTAAATAACAATTTCCGTTTAGGGATGTTCCCATTATTCCCTAGTACACACGCAGGTTTAAAACTAACGGCAGGTAGGGAAAGGCTTCATAAAACAATCTGGATTCGAGCTCCAGATGCACTTTTAACTAGGAGCACTGCTCTATCAGGTGATGTCTAATGGCTCAATCTCAGGGTGTTGCTTCATACATATCCGCTGCCTACGCTTTAGGTTGACCGTTTCAGGATTGGTTCTGGGTTCACCTTACGATTAAAGTATGGATAACAAGGGATATCCCTTATTGTGGCTAGTCTAGCCTCAGTTTCATAGCGAGGATAGGACGGGTGGAGTCAAAACCATTCCAGAGAAACACTCAAGTAAACGCTAGAGATTGCAAAGATTTCAGATTCTGTCACTTGTGTGAAGGAAATCGTGTAGTTATTGGAATTTTTCATGTAAATAATCATGTGTAATCATTTTTTATTAAAGGGCAGTGTAAAACTGTTAGGTTTAATGCCTGACAAAGGAGAATAATCCGAAATCTTGCAAAAGTAAAGCCTTTTAAGTTGTTGTTTTTGATAGTCCAGTATCTCTCACTAGAGATCGGAAGTGGTAGGAATTGAGGGGTGTTTAGGTGGACAGGAATTTCATAATACTTGGAAATAATCTTCATATCTTCGGAGAAGTTATGCCACGACATATTCTCTTACTTGGTAATTAAATGCTTCTCTACGAAGAGACGGGGCTTTGCGTAGCGTAATAAACAGATGAAAATGCTGCGAGTCATAATGAAGGATTCCTAGTCATCCATTTGTGAGAGATGGCGAGAGATTTGAAAAGAAAAGCTGAATTACTAGTGCATCCCAAGTAGGTTTAACGTCGTTACAGTAGGCATGAAAGACGAAACATAAAAATTTTTGTTTGTAGTGATCCTGGCACAAAATGGCATCAGTCAGAATAAATATGCACCATTGGGTAAGAGTAACATTAAGAAAAGCAACTGCAGATTACCTTAAGTGCTTGTGGATTTAAGCCGATGTCCGGACCTTAGGCAGAGAATTAAAAGTCTCGGCAGAAATTCTTTAAGCGCCCCAACCTTTGCTAACGGGCATCACAAATACGCGAGCCGGGGGATTTGACGGGAGGAAATCTAAGGGGGGTTTAAAAGAAGGACCTTATGAATAAGAAATGAAGACTTTACACCAATTTACACTAGTTAATCATCTATCAAATAGCGATTTATCTATTCGAATTGTTTTAACTTGAATAAAATCTAATAACGCTCTCCTATCCCCGCTTACAGGCAAATCGTTTTTCTTTCCCTCCTCATTGCAATACAATGCGAAGACACTCATAGGCGTCACCACAACATGAGTGGACAAGTTGTAAAACTGCAGAAAGACATCAAACTACTGAAGGTTAAGCTTTATGGCAGTTATAATGTTGGAAGCGATGGAAGGAAGAAGCTGGATAAAAACCATAAAAAGGTGGAGTACTGGAATCTACGTAATCTCAACTGCGCATACAATCGAGTCAATGATTTTCCAAGATACCAAGCCAGTTTTTCCTTAAAGTTTGTTTACGGTAGAGACCATAAAAATCACACGAAATCGTGGAAACAATTCTGCACTTAAAAATTTTTTTCTTTGACGCTCCTCGAAATACACAATGTCCGAATGCGATCGGAACAGCGGGAAAGGTTTTGAAACCTCCCTTTGTCTTGGGAAAGAGACATAAGAAAGTCGGGCGCACATTCGTTACACTGCATATAAGCCAATGCTGTCTTTCGATTCTACACACTGCGTTTTGGGCATCTTAAAAGAGTTGGGTGAACTAGCTGAACTAGCACAAACTAGCTTCTGCCATTCCGAACAATTTATAGGTCTCCCTTTTTACACGTCAAATCGCAAGCAGCAAAAAGCTGCTATCCATAGTAACAATATTGCTAAAATGAGAAACCCTTTCACTTAGGGCAAGAGCTACACATCGATAAGTTTATAACATTTCATGCAATTCTTCCTCCTTTCAACACAATCTCTAAGTCAAGTACCTTTCACCATTTTTAAATTAAAAAATTAACACATAGAAACTTTAGACGTTCTTAAAATAAATTTCCAGTTGTCCAAACCTATTGTGCTTAGCTATTTAATTCTGTATTTACAAGTAAGAGCACATCGTCGTCTCGCAAAATACCGTATCTCCTCGAACAAGCAACCAAGCGGATACATTGACATTTGGTATGAGCATACTATTTCTATGGAACACGATCGGGGTGCAAACCCACGACCACTCGTTCATAAGTCAATCTCACTGTATACTCTTCGCTGCCAAACAAAAAGGGTGGGATAAACAGGCGGGGTCAGAATATGAAACTGTCAAAACACCATGGACGGACAAGAATTCACAGCAAACCATCTGTACGCAAAATAGTCTTGAAAAATCTCATAATTTTGGCCGTCAACTTCCATGTCAACCACAACAACATTTTGGTCTGTGTAGATCCGTTTCTTCAAGTTACATTGTGCTGCTACATACTGTTTCTTGATTGAAGTAACGTGAGGTGAAACTCAAGCTTAAATTCTTGTGTTTGTAGTATCAAGTATCAAACCAAGCTTGCAAGTGGCACACTGGACGAATGATTCTGAATTGAGACGAAAGTTTAGTTTAGTGTAACAACACCTTTGTGATTTTGAATAATAAACTGTATTCAAATCAAGCCAGTAATAAGTTTCACACTTTACTAACCCAACAATTAATACACGAGGGGTCCTAATGAGATCCACGGGATCAGACAAATCTGACGTGAACACGCGTCTCCGATTTATGGCGCATGTAAAGCTGATGGCACAAAAGGTTACATTGTAGCAGACTAGAAAGATGAATTTGCAGATGGCATCAAGTATTTCTATGACAAGTGCGCTTCCACTGACTAAACGTCGAAACACGTGCTTTTAAAGCCATACAGACACATTACAATAAAAAAAAACAAACAAATCATTTCTTTCCATTTTCAAAACTACTATTGCGTCTGATGGCTGCCGACAAAGTAGCTACGAAGCCCTAGATATGATCTTTTGATTCATATGACGTGACCATTGATTTTCATTTTAATTGTTTGGAGCAGAAAGTGGCTTGACATTCATGATACGTTAGCACCAGCCTCGTTACACTTAGCCGGCTACCAAAAATATAGTAACAAACGAGGCTACTTGGTAACGAGGTTAGTGTAGTTGGCCATAACGTAGCCTCCTGTGTCATTAGCTGAAGAGTACTTGCTTGCTACTTTTCTGCACTAGATAGTTTCATCATAAAACATCTTTCTTACGTCTCTATTGTGTGAGGAAATGATAGTAGGGGTGGACTACAAGAAATGTGAATTTATTGGCTTGTTTTTGTCACTAAATGGTCCTTTATTGGTATTGGGTTATAATTAGATCACTGGTGCTTATCCAAGGCGATACAGTATCGTCCAAAACATTCATATTTAACGAAGAGCTATTCTTCGCTTGACACAGCGCCTTTCTTACCAGAAAGTTTTGCATCGGACATTGCTCGGCTTGACTCAGCTCCACACTCAGTTTCATCTGGTTCCAACGCTCCCGGCTCTTTATGATCCTGCAGATGCTGTTCCAAGTTATAAATTGAACTGAATGATTCCGTGCAGAGAGCGCAACGAAACGGTTTCGACATTAGATGGGCGCAGATATGCTCCTCCAACTCAGCAGCGATTGCGAAAGTCAAAGTGCAGAAACCGCACTTAAAATTTCTACTTAACAATGACACAGTGACTGCATTTTCAATTACATTGTCACTGCCATCATTATCGTTATCCCCAACATCTCCAGCCTCGATATCATTTTCACAGATAGTTTTGTCTACTGGCTCCCTACCAATACCCGATAAAGATGGCGGCTCCATCATATCAGAGTGGACGTTTTTCGTCGAGTTCAACACTCGGTTAATCTGCTCAACATCAGCTTTTAAGGTTTTGTTAATCAAATTACTTCCTTTCTTCTGGAGTCTCTGTCTTGGTGTGTGCCTGGTATGAATATGCTTCTCTAGATCTTTCTTAGAAATAAATTTCTTGACACAAAAATGGCAAGGCATATCTGTGGCATCGTCATGCAGAAGGAGATGAGTCTCCATGTATCGACATGCCTGATAATCCTTACCACATTTGGGACATTCATATACTTCGTCGTAATCTTTCACATCCTCGTGCCGCTCACGAGGTGGGGATGGCCTAATTCCTGTACTCAAAGGAACCCTGACAAAAACTTTGGAAGCCTCGGCCGAGCTATTGACCGCCACTGGCTTACTGTCTTTCGGACTTATTCTATCGTAGTCGCGGTGATTACTAAAATGTTTTCCATCACTGGTATCAAATGAATCTCTCTTTCCGACAGCTGGCGCAACATTCCGACCATCATATTCATAGGTTGCTGAATTATTAGCACAAGTGTTACGCCCATACGGATGATTCTTCGTACTAGAGAATGGCTTTGAATCGTGGAACGTTTGTATATTCACAACATCTGCTTGCCCAATGCCTGAATTGGGGCCCAGTGCTCTCCGTTTCGCATTGGCAAGTGCCACCTCTCGACGTGATGCCAGCGAATGCAACAATTTTCTTTTTACACTACTTTTTGTACGGACTTCAGAAGGTACACCATTGATGTAGCTAATGGGTGTCATTACCCTCCTAGTCACACCATTGCTAAGATCTCTGTTAACTGGATCCATAGGTACTTTGACACATTCTTCTCTAGTACACATGACACGTCCGTTCTGATGACAGATCGAATTATTCCCGTCACCCTCCGTGACCGATCTATTACGTCTTTCGCCCGCTTGCACCTGTGCTATTGCCATCTCTGCTCTACTTGAAGAATGATTTCCATATCTGTACCCTGGCTGACATGACTGGTGACTATCATTTTCTGACTTTACCATAGAAGGGCTATGAAACGCGCGGTCATCCAACTCGTCCTTCTCATCTGAACGACTAACAATGGAATAAACCTTTGAAATCTGCGGCACGGCACAGGTATTTCGTCTCCATCGATCCACCTCTGTAACTCCTACGCATCCTCTTTCAAGAACTGTGGAATTCGGAGCGCTTTTCATATTGTGACATTGCTCCATGTGGGTCGCCAAACTCGACGACTTGTTAAAACTCAACTCGCAAACAAAACAACGGTGGTGCAACTTATCTTCTTCCTTTCTATGCACGTTTGCGTGACGTACGAGCATCTCTGGATATTGGAATACCTTTTCACAAGTAGTGCAACGATACATCTTCCCACCTTTGACGTGGAGGTCCCGATGTTTATCTCGCGCAGATTGAGCTGGGAACTGATCGAGGCATATATCACATACATACATTTTAGCATCTCTGTGGATACATTCCATGTGCCGATTAAGGCTGCTGCGTCGAGTGAACTTCGATCTGCAAAACTCGCACTTGAATCTCTTTTCAGTCTGCCAGTCTACATTCGCCTGTTCGTTGCTCCATGAACTGCGTTCTGTTGACAATTCTTTGAAACAAACTGGCACGGAGCAGCATTTCGTTTCCACACCATGATACGCTCCTTCCAATACATTCTTTCCTTTATTTCTTCCTTGTGGTTTTGGCTCTTCATTTCTTTCCCAATTATGACGGTATTCTCTGTCCTTAATGGAGTCTTTGATAATCTTGATGCTAGCTTTTCTTCGCCCACAATGAACTCCTAAAAGCAACGGGTAACAGTAAAAGTTTGTCATTAACACATCCAAAGCTTCCATGTATACACTATGAATTCTACCTGATTCTTATGAACGGGACGGGTCTACTATTACCAGAAGGGCCCAAACTGTCATTTTTAAGTAATTGACCAGCCCCACTTAAATATTAGCACCCCGACACGTCATTACAGGGGGCTTGCAAGAGACGCGACAAATATCTTATAAGTGTCAACCTCAACAGTACAAACTTGTTATCAGCATGACTACATGTTGAGGGGGTTTACAAAATAGGACACCCCTAACAATCTACCGACATGTGACAGATTCGCTATCCAACGTAGTTAAAAATAACATTATCAACTGATGCCTTAAAAACTGGGATTCTATTCCTCTAACTACTCGAACATCCCTTAGGTATGGTATAATTAATACAAATTTCATACAAAGAGGCAAGCGCTTTTAATATCAAAGGTCTTGACTTTCAGAACAGAGTTTAATAATTTTTGGCATGGTATTGAGTGGGGTTCACAGCATGTTCTGACTCCGAATCACCAGCTATTCATGATAAACTGTGACATCCACGTTTCGCCAACTTTTATATAGAAGAGATTTGACCACCGATAATTACAGCACTAAATTGTAAAATTCACGGAGATAATTCTACTCCAATCATAAACAAAACTGTCTGCATAATCTCTTTCTGGGTGTACAACCTATTTCGAAGTTAATCTATCATTATCGGATCTCCACTTGACTATGTACTCGCAAACACTCACTGGGCACATCCAAAGCTTTAAACTACGTACCATCTAATCGGATCAACCGATAGAAGTAAGCTGATCGAAACTCGAACAATAACCATTAAAACACATGAACAAGCCAAACAATATTTGATAGACAGTGGTGTATTGGTTATTTCCCCAAAGAAAGTGCAAGGAACGTCATGGCAGGGTCCGTAAGCCCCCTCCGGCCCATATCTGGCGGTCTTCAAATCTGAGTTACCTCATGAACAGTGAGCAAGAAATACCCAAAATAAACGGTGAAACTACCAAACAGACTAACTAATATAATAAAGGATATTTGGGGTAAAAGCTTCACTAGTACCCCCCCCCCCAAATGTCCAACAACACCCCGTCTGTTTGGTAAAACTTATTCACTCTTAACTATTTAAGTATCCACATCACCTCTAAGAACCAATTTTTGAAAATAGCAACTTAGCCAACACTGACTTTGTGATGCAAAGGAGATGATATGAACTATTGGAAGTTCTGGACAGAGGGTCAGCTTACTGTTTGTCTCCTTGAGAGAAGCCATATGGCTTCAGAGGAAATGAAGTGCTTGTGAAAATCAAACATGGCAATGACTAGCAGACAATTGTGAAAGCAATAGCGTTGCTCTGGTTATGCAAAGGGCCACACTGGAAACGTTTTCAAGGTCTTTCTTGATGTATGACAGTCTCAGTGCATTAAGTGGGAAATGAAAGTTAGTAGTGGTATTCAAGTGCTGTGCCAACACGAATTATAGCAATTTGCAGATACTAAAATTTGTTGAATATTTTAAATTGAGAAGATTTTCAGGAGCCTCCAATCTTGTAATTTTACCGAAGAAAAACGGTTCAATATATGTTTGTGCACAGGAGAGGAAACAGGGGAGAAAAGAGAGCGAGAACAATAAAGTAGGTAGGGAAGGAGATGAAGAAGCCTAGAGAGAGAAAAGAAATGGCAGGATAAAACAAAATAACAAAAATAAGGATAAACAGCATGAAGTAGGGAAATAAAAATATGAAAAGGGGGATGTGATAATTGATAATAAATTAGGCTAAACATCAGAAAAGGGTGTCACGACATGTAGAACTTTTGAGCCTTTATATTATAATTGTCTTCAACCTGTGGTAAAAACCAATTCTAAATAGTTTCCTATGCAAGTGCTAAGAAAAAGGGCAAGTAAAGAATAAAGAATCATGTGCTCTAACCATCTTCATATGACTGATGCTCCTGTTGATCATACTGTCTTCCACAGTTTCGTGTAAGTCTTGCATCTTGGCTGCTGCAGCTGATGTACAACACTTAAGCATAAAAAGAAAAGGATGAACAATCGTAATCTTCATTGTCATCATCATTATCATTATTGCCATCACCATTATCATACTTTTCATCATTATCATCATCGTGATAATCCCTATCATGATCATCACCCTCATCATCATCAACATCATGATTATGATAATCATCACTAAAAAATAAATAAATAAATGGTTATTCTGATGATGATCATCATCATAACAATAGCCATCATGATCACTATCATTATAATCATCATTATGATAATACCTATCCGGATCATCAGCATAATGATAACCATAAGCATGGTCATCACCATCACCATTGTTATCATCACCACCATCATCATCACCATTCTTGTAGCTATTAACATGATCTTGATGGTATCATCATCATGATCACCAACAACAACATCAAGATTGTTACAGTCATTTTTAAAATTTTAAAATTTATTTCATCCTGCTCAAGGCCCAAGCCACTACTAGGAATGGGGTTACTTCCCCCTTCTATCCATGTTATTCATGCTTGCAGTCCCCTCTCTGTCCTATCTTTGGAAACATAGTTTTAAATTTCACGAGAGCAAACAACATTGCCAATTTCATCATACTGATGATCATAAACATCATGATCATCAATAGGGTCCTAGGTCCTCGTAAGCACCAAACAAGTACTTTTCTGTTGAGGCAATACAGATTGAACCATCTCTGGAACATCAGTGTTATCCTGCAAAGCTGCTAAAGTACTGTTTCACCCTGTGTACCTTAATAATTGTTTAGTATAATCAAATACGAGTAAATCTAAAGCTACATGTAAACATGGTTGCTCAAATAGTTAGGATTCACATTCAAAAATAACAACAATCATCATTATCATCATCCTCATCATTATTATCATCATCCTCATTATCATAATCATCATCATCATCAACATCCTTGTCATCATAATAATAACAACAATCATCACCACCACCATCATCATCATTATCATAATAATAACAACAACAATCATCACAATCATCCACCCAATCATCATCATGATCATCGTCATTAAGACAAGAATTAACATGCCCTTGATTTCTACTGGTCAAACTTTCAATAAAGATTTTGCAGAAAGGTCGGAACGCATACAATTAGCTCTCCTGAGTATATTACACATACCAGACTCTGTATTACCAACTTGATGATTCCAATAAAAACTCTGTTGTATCTGATACTGCTCCATTGAGAAACCTTTAATAAGCAAAATGCTTCTCTCGAATCTCTAGTAATTGATTTGAATCAATTGGCCCAGACCTCAGTCAGTTACTTACAATGGCTCAGGTACATTTAAGGTATAATGAAAACAGTAAAAACTGCTTAAAACATTACAAGAAAAAGATTCAGTTAACTTTCAAATAGTTATTTGAATAGACATTTAGCTTAGTTTTCAGTATTGTTCTATTGCTAAAGAAGATTATTAAGAAATGTGGTTAAGCAACTACTTCCAAATGGGAACTCTTAACCTGCTTTTAAATGACTGGCCACATATAAATGCACCACAGAGCTGAAAATTTAAGCAAAGCCTTGGCTATAAAGCAAGCCAACTTGAATATAAGCACAAAAAAGTCCAGCAAATGCACCTATCTATTTATTAGTTTGTTTGTACATATGTATGTGCACACATCTTTACAGACATGTAAATATAAATGTATCTTTCATGCTTTTGCTTATTGTACTGATCACTATTTTGGCAAAATGGTCAATTGGTGAAATAGAAACACTATAGATTTGTACTAGTACTATATACTAGAAAATTAAAGTTTACCAGGATCTTCTTCTTCTTTCTTTATTTTCACAGACAGATTCATGTGTGAGGATCTCTTTTTTTCCATCATTGTACATCATATCTGGGGCCTGAAAAATAAAACAGTAGACAAAAATCAAACACTCAAATTAGCTCTCACTTTTCATTACTAAAATTGATAACATTAGATACTGGACACGTACATTTTTGTCAATAAACTTATCTGGTTTATCTTGGAACCATCATTCTATACAACCAAAGAGCATTATAACTTTGGATTCGGTTGGATGGCTTTAGCTTGAAGAGCAAGCTTTTACAAATTTGACTTAAGGACAAGATTGGGGCAACTGGTATCTTTACAATTGCATTAAAAATCTGGGATATCAAAGGCTTAAATTTTTTCATGTCAAAACGATTCCTTTAGTGTGCTATTTTTGGCTGCATGTTTGCACTCTGGCAGCAATCATCTTACTGAAATTAAAGAAAAATTAGTAATATTGAGATAATGACCCTTGGAGTTCTGCCATGTCTGTGATGTTGGCAGGAGATTTATCAAAACTTATAAACACAAAAATTGTTAAAAGGATAATAATATGGGATATGGATGACCTTAAATTGCACCTTGGTAATGAGTAATTTGAAAACACCCCCAAATTCTTGCATCACTATTAGAGCCAAAGACTCATCTTAAAACACCCCATGTTGATGGAGCTACCACATAACCTCGCTGCTGGTTCAGTTAAGTGCATTGCCTACAAATAGCAGATGTCCGATGTCCTGCAAAACCTCTCAGAAAGAGACATACTTTGTTTCAGAATCTGGCCTGAAGATTTCACACAGTGGACTAAACTATTTGTTTTAAAAGACAGAATAATACTACAGCTTCTAAGCAATGGCTAGGTATAAAATAAATTAATGTGCACAGATCAACCTAAGTGTTAACATGATCTTCAACATAGGGCTACAAGGGGCATTCAGGATAACCTGGCATTATAGAAGTCCTCAGAAATCGAATTATAGGTATAGGAAGATCATTGGATTCAGTAACTGGACCAAGATTGTAGCTGCTCTTTCCGTCAATGTTAGCCATAATTGGAATGGATACTAAACTGGATGGGAAACATTTTGTGCTTTGGATCAGCTTTCATTGTTACAAAGTGTGTTGCACTTTGGGTATCTTTAGTTGTATATATACTGATACCTGTATTCAGGCCTATAATTCCTGTTTTCCTCTAAAACAGACCAGCAGAGATAAAGAGGTATCCTAAAGATCATGGTTATGGTGTATGGTAGCTATCACACTGAAAGACTATGATAACTGCAAATGAATACACAGCTAATGTTGGTAGCAGCAGCAGGTACAGCTCGTGGCCACCAGGAGTAGATTATGTAGATTATGTTTGTTTTAGTCATATTTATTGTATTAAAGATACAAGATTGCCCAAGCAAAATTACTAGGGTACAGATGGAAATGCCCACCGAGTCCTTTCCAATTGAGTTGGAGAGAGCTAGCAAATGATGATTGCAGAGTTTGGGGTCTTCAACTGTGTCTATACATGGATCCTATTGTGAAAGCCTATGAAGCACCTGCTGTCAGGTGACAGTAGTGGATGTTTGTTGGTGATGCTAAAGGCTTAACAAGGAACAGTTGTTGAGAATTTACTTCTATCTACATACAATTGCTGGCAGAAGCAAGTTTTTGCTGAGATCACATGACAACAATGCGTCAAAAAAATTTGCATATTTTAAAGTAAAAGGGGTTATCCACTTAATTAAGGTCACATCACAAAATATTTATCAAGTGACTCACCTCCATCTACATAGATACAGAATATGTAATGGCTAAAAGGCTACACTGAAAGGCCATGCTGGAATTCATAAAAAATATAATCATGCACCAATACATTCTGCCACCAAAACCCTTGTGATATTATGATCTCATAGAGCAACAGCAGTAGGTTTTGATGGCCACAATGCTTTCTACACTGGAAAAAATTGGATTCACTTGTAAAGAAAAACACTTGCAACATAGGCCTACTTATGGAAGGTGGCCACAAAAATCAAAATTTTTCTACAGTGAAATGGTGGAACTTGCACAGAATTAAAGACACTTAAATGGGGCATGTTTTCCCTAGCCATGCTGTTCTTCTGCAACTAACAAAACTTAAGTAGTCTATTATTTTAACCTAAATATGTGAGATTTTGAGATATCAGCATGGGGCTGTCCACCATACACTTGCACCTATTATACAGTTAACAATAAAAAAGGTGATAATTATGCCTACTGACAGCAATAAAACCCTAGTCAGGACACCTTCCAAGAATATGCTCTCACCCAATAAAGAGATTTGTTACTATGTACACGTACTAGCAGTCATCAAGATAAACTTCCAAATGTTAACCCCTTTCTTAAAGTATTTTGAATATGCTCTGCTTCTATATATGATAATATGTACATGCACAAATTAAAACGTAAAAATTTTACGTCAATGGTTATTTAAATTGAAAATACTTCCAATAATTCTGGTAAAACATTCCTGTCGACAAAGAGTTGTTCCGTCAGTTATTATTGTGTGGATTATGTTTGCAAAGTTTACGTAATATACGTAAATACTAACAATCGGTATTTATAATTTATGAAACATCATACTGTAAACATGATACATCAAGTTTGTTACATCTTGTGTACTAGATCCCGCATTCGTGAAGAGTTACACGTCCTACTGACTCCCTCTGTCTTTAAGGCCTCTCTACCTATTTCATGCCAATCAAAGGACGCTTGGTATTGCAACTTCACAGGTACTGTAGTAGGTATCTTCCTGTTTTTATCGATAAATCAATTTGAAAATGGAATCAATGTGACAGTGATTGAAACGAACTGGAATCACAATTTTAATAAACCCCGAATAACTATCGACGAAATCGCAACGCTATGTTTAACAGGTTAAGACAATCATGAATTAGACTAGGCCTACCTAAACGATTTTTAAAAACCTAGTTAACTGTATACATGTACAAAGGATTAACAAGAATTGACACTTGAAAATCGACATAAAAAACTCTATCTTAAAGTTAGTTGCCTATGATGATTGATAAATCCACATCCTGTGAGTTAACAATGACAAAGAGTGAGTAATTATGCCTATTATCATGTGAAACGTACCACACAAATGGAATATTACCTAAGTTTGTAGTTTACAAATGACGAGGAAATCTCACAAACCTGCCCAAGAATCCTCACGCCGCTAGCATCGTAAGCTTTAGGGCCTCCCTATGAAGATGGATTCTGATATCTGAGTCCTTCTAAGATGAAATTAACTTTTCTATCCGTTGGCCGGAAGATATCTTTTAAGATGGTCTTCTGATGCTGCAGACCTAACAGAAAGCGAACTTTGCCTGACATTGGGTATTTACAATGGTTCATAGAAATGCCGCGTCTTAGATCAAGTTGCTCTGAGGAAAGCTTCATGTTGTAGGTGCCTTTGAAGTTCGCCGCTAATCCACCTCCAATAACCCTTTTCGGCACTCTCTGATGTTCGGCAGACACGATGGGTGACATTGGAAGAATGTTTTGAGAAAGAAAATGTTCCGCCATATTGCTTGCACCTCGCCTTAAATCACTCCGATCGATCTTTGATTACAGGATCAAAGGGAGCCGAAACCCTTTCTCTTGTTGCGGTTGGAACTCCATAGAAGGGCCGACAGCCAAAGAATCCTCCAAATGCTTACATCAGTGACTATTCATGCTTACAGAAAGCAAACAGCCGAACAGTCTCCTCTCAAAGAAGTAGTTGAACTCTGAGAAGATTATTTTGTTAAATCTTAGCCTTTACAATCTGTCATCACCGTGTGACTTGCTTACGACATAGATAGTCTTTGAAGTCTTATTTGAAGCAAGAGCTTTCACGGTGCGAAACTTCAATGGCGATGCCATCATCACAGGTACTGTTAACTGTTGTGAACCGAAGGCATTAATAATTTTGAAAGGCTAGATAAAGACTTTTATGGGTGGAGGTTACAAACAGCGGTCAGGTCTTTCATGAGGGGAAGTCTGTGAGGCCATACGACTCCTGGTGGTGATGGCCCCATTGGTTAATGCCCTGCTTTTGGTCGAATAGTCGCTTGCTCTGTTGATTATATCGTTATTACTACTGTTATCCTACTTATCATATGATTATTATCATGTATAAATAATCTTTTCTTCTCTTCTTTTTTGTTACTCTCATTTTTATTTTTGTCCACTTTGGAATCTCACTATCCCCACTGAACTTGACGGGTTTTTAACAGTGGGAAGGTCTGTAAGTTAGGGACTGAAAACAATGGAGTAGAACAATTTATGGCATCAAAGCTCAAAATTATGATTTGATTGGAAAGG
>JAAAKL020008214.1:0-16134 GCA_010016065.2 Carybdea cf. marsupialis auct. non (Linnaeus, 1758)
GTGCCTTCTGCTTCCAGCGTGGCTATGTCATGAATATATCCTTGCTGAAAATAATTTAAACCCTTTTCCTTAGCTTTATGAGATATTTTACAGGCTTCTTGAAAATAGGCAATTGAAATATCTTCGGGTATTTTCTCGAGTGACTCTACAAAAGCTTTGTCTTGGTCAGCCATGTTGTTGCCTTTGAAAGAAAGCGTGACAGGCGTAGCAACAGTAGCTAGGGAAAATGAAGACTTTGAGCGAGACTGGAAAGGTTAATTGATCTATCGATCCATTGACCCACCGATCTATTGATCCACCGATCCGATGATCCACCGATCCATTGATCCACCGATCCATCGATCCACCGATCCATTAATCTACCAATCCACCCACCCAAACATCCAACCGTCCATGCAGCCATTCATGCATCCATCCATGCATTCATCCATTAATAGATCCATGCATCCTTCCATGCCTCCATCCATGCATTCATCCATGCCTCCGTCCATGCCTCCATCCATGGCTCCATCCATGCCTCCGTCCATGCATCCATCCATGCCTCTATCCATGCATCCATCCATGCATCCCTCCATTCATCCACCCATATATCTATCCGTATCCATCCATGCCTCCCTCCATTCATCCACCCATATATCTATCCGTATCCATCCATGCCTCCATCCATGCCTCCATCCATGCCTCCATCCATGCCTCCATCCATGCATCCATCCATGCAACTATCCATGTATCCATCCATGCATCTATCCATGCATCCATCCATGCATCCATCCATGCATCCTTCCATGCATCCTTCCATGCATCCATCCATGCATCCACCCATTCCTCCATCCATGTATCCATCCATGCATCCATCCCTGCAGCTATCCATGCATCCATCCATGCATCCATCCATCCATTCTTCCATGCATCCATCCATCTATCCATCCGTATCCATGCATCCATCCATGCATGCATCCATCCAGACAGACAGACAGACTTTTCAGATTATTGAGTTATACTATGGGAAACAGAAACCTGTCTTTGAGTTTTATATGATTTAGTTCAAGCGGGAATACCATCATCGTGTAGTAGCATGCAGGCGAGTAAATATTATTTGTGAGCACGAAAAGGCACAATATCTGCACAAATCACAGCTTCAAGATTACGTTACTGAGTTCATCGTGATTGGATGGGTTAATCACTGGAAAAAGTCACGTGCACCAATGTCGAAAAGACAGGGAAAAGTCAAACAGTTAGAAATTATTTAGGAAAGGAATAAAAATGGTAGAGCACACGTCAAGAGGTCAAGTTAAACAGTTTAGGAAAACGTAGAAACCAGTCAAGTAGACAGATTATGAACTGATTTACACCGCGTCCAAAACAACTTGAGTGTGTAACCTCGCAGATTGCACTCAATCCGCTTCTGTTAAAGGAATAGGTCTCTGGATCACGGAAGCTAAAATACATGGTCACGAGAAAACATAGAAGAGCAGGTAGGCGTATAGTGCAAAGTACACCGGTCATCTTGCTGATTATTAAATGCTTTTTCTCTTACGTAGGTCATACAAAGGAAAGACTTGTTCATTACATCTAAATTGTCCTTTTACAAGATGGCGGCAGAAGAAGTTGAACAATGTTTACTGGAAACACTCGCTGATCTTCAGCTAGACTATCTTGACTTATACCTTATTCACTGGCCAGTTGGTATTAAAGGAAGTGGAAAGCGTTTGCACGAAGATTTAAAGAGCATTAAATATACCAATTTTCCTCATATAGAAATATGGTCTGCTCTGGAAAAATGTGTCGACAAGGGACTTGTCAAATCTATTGGTATGGCCAATTTTGTTTGTTTTTTTATATTTCATGATACTGTACAAATTTATCAAATGGGAAGATATTTCATGTAAGAACTAAACAGGCACAAGAGCATTTCCAGAATATATAAGCCATTTTTATCAAGAAGAATATGGGGTAACTCGCCCGCCCCCAAATGCTGTAAATTAGCTTTCTCTCTCTTTCAGGTGACTTCTCCGGTCTTGAGGTGAACTGTCATGCTGCGGTAGCGAATTCGGTTCCAAATTTTTCTCTTGCACTCCACGAACTCCATTCTTAGCCGGTCTTTTATGTTGTGACTCCACTGTGTCCTCAGCCTTCCTCGTCCTCTTTTTCCATTTATCAATCCCTCTAACAGGTCCCTTATATCTCATCAGATGGCCAAAATAACTCAATTTTTGTTTCTGGATTATCAAGGCTAATTTTCTTTCAATGGCAGCTGAAGCCAGTATGTTGTCATCGAACATACGTCCTGTCCTGCTGATTCTCATCATTCTACGAATTGTCCACATCTCAGATGCCTCGCGCCGTTTTATGCTGGACTGGCACACCATAAATGTCACTACACTGTACAGTAGAATCAACCACACGTAACATTTAAGTAGTCGCAATCTGGATGGTAAGAGAATCTTACGATAAGTTAGGACACCTTTCATATCATAATCAGCTTTGCTTTACAGGAAACACACATATTTCTTTATTGTCTACTCTTTCATTACGGATACAGAGCCCTGCTGCCTTCTGTAGAGCCAATTATGTATTGCGCTTGAATAAACAGACAGAGAAATAGATTACCCTGTTTGCACTACCATTTTTCAACGATACTAGGAACCGTGCTAGGCCCTGGTTTAGTTTAAGTACCCAATTTACACTACAGAGATAGATCATAAATGGAGCCGTGCAAGGAATTGCTATAACTGAGCTAAAGCACGCGCTGAACCAAAAGAAATGCATTCGTTCTACAAAATATAGTCACTCTACTTGTTGATCCTACCCTCTTTCTTTTGCTCATAGTAACATTGTTTGTCGTAGATGTTCGTTAGTGACTAATGTAGGGGTTTCTCTATACCTTAGTAAGTTAGTTTAATATTGTTAACGGTCAAGGGTGGAGCGACGTGAATTTTATGAAGACTGAAGAAGGCGATTAGTAGATAGGTTTCTCTGGTCTTTTTATAGTATTCTTTGGAGTTCTTGATAGCTGTATTGATCAGCTGTGGTATGATCAGATCGCTAATATTAGTATGGTTTACTCTCAGATAGCTCTTAAGTTTCTGAATGCGGTGCACTGTGAGTAAATTGAATAAAAAACTTGTACATAGGAAATTTGAAACCGTATCATACCCTTCTAAGAACTTACACTATTGATTTGAACTGTGCTGAGATTGGCACGGTTCCTGTGAACCGAGTAATGAGGCCGTTCTAACCTGAACTGCGCCATGTGTTTACAGTTTGAATTTGAACCATACCAGAGCCTATCATCGTCCCTAACATGATACACAGATGATAGTTTGAAGATATACTAGTGAAAAGTGAACTATGTTATCACAGGGTCACCATAGCTTACTTGGCAGAGCAGCACGCCGCGAATGTGTGCGTCCGGGATTCGAATCCCGGTGGCGATATTTTCACTTTTCTCTAGTTTCTCTTCAAACATGTTGCTTTAAATTCCTCTCTTCTCTAAGAGATGATAGTGCAACCAGGGGTATATAACACAGATGTGTGATTTCTGCCCAAGGTGCTTCGAGTGGCAGTAATGGAAAGAAGATCAAATCAATCCATTTTCAGAGGAAATAAGAAAAGAATTCACGCTGCTTTGAATAAAAAGAAGCAGAGAATATCAATCAGGGATACCACTGCTTGTGATTTCTCTCAAGATCTTATTATTTTCACTGTCGTCTTGTGATCTAGTTTTAATTTCTAAAACGTACAAAAATCTTGTGATGGTCGATGCCGTTCAGCCACATTCCGAGCTTATTCTTCTGATTCAATGTATGTGAGTTATTATAATACCATTTTCATAGCTCTGTGATCATTTCAAAACTCAGAGTTTCCCTCAAAAGTTGAAGTTGCCGATGGATAAATCGGGCTCGTCACTAAACAAAGACACAGGCAGAGACATGCAAATCGTCGCCGCAATAAATCCGTTTTTTGAATTTTTTCCTGCTAACTCGATAGGTTTTAATTTTACATTGCAAGTATTGCTGCAATTTAAGAATTTGAAAACATTTTCATTCCCATGATATGTGTATCGTATTTCGACATTGGGCTTTGGTTTGTATCGGGTGAGAGAACGTCTGGTGGGAGTATCAATGAGGCAGATACTGCTACAACATTAAGAACTTCTACATGAAGAGATAAATCTTGTAGGGAAGCGAAAAGGAAATGGTATTTCATGGATCTTAAGAAGGATTTGCTGGAAAGGAGGAATTTTCGACTTTAGAGTTTAAAGAGAAGGAGCCAAATTAATTTTTGAATTCAGAGTGAAAAAGAGGAAGAGTCATGGCCCCTACGGCAACATGGAAGCGCCGTCCCTTTGGTATAAGAACAGGGAACACGTGGAGAATATGAAATATCCTAAAAGTGTTCTTAACATGAACAGATTTCTTCTGTAAAAGAAAGGTAGTATTGATAATCAAGCTGGAAGTGTCTAAATTGTGATAAAGTAATTACTCGAGGGTTCACCGCGTTCTCTTGGACTGTATATTTTTGGCACTGTATGAATAGCTGAACAGGTATTCCATTGACATCAAGGGGCAATTCTGATCTTTTCTCTGATATATTCTAGCTTCGTTCAATTTCAAGATGTTCTCCCAGTTCTATTACAAAATTTCCCTCAAATCCTAATTACACGTTTCTTTTATAATGAAATACAACTAACCAAATGACGTAATAAATCGAAAACAATACAATTCCTAACAATAAACAATAGTTAGCGTCGTAGCTATGGGATTGTAGCCTCGTTTCTTCACAGCAAGAGCCAAGTTGAAGTTCTAGCCTTTCACCTTTGAGTATTTCTCGCCATTCAAAACAAGCCAATCACTAATTTGACCTCTTTTAATAAGTTCTAATTGTAGTGATTCCAAGATTGAAACTCAGATGTAAGTGGAACGAACTAAGGTGTCAAATATCAGCCAACCCAGAACAGGAATCTGCACCTTTACCTGTCCCTGATGACATCCCATCATCTCTGTTGAAGCTCTTGATTCAAACATGTTCATCAACACCCTTGACGACCTCTATTCTTGACTGGGTTGTTTTTTTGCCTCGACAATGGACAGGTTGTTACAACATCTGTGGCAGTGTGAGACATTTTTCTTAACGCTCCTCAGAACTGCGATTAAACCAAACGAATAATAGAGGCTAAAACTGTTACTTGTTTCAAGTCAGAGTCCGTTTCTTTATGGTACAACCTATAACTAGGCTCCAGATTCCTAGGTCGTTGAAAAGTCATCCATAGGGCACCAATATTTTCTTTATAATTTTTTCCGTAACTAAACTGGTTTTTATGTAACTTGGGATATCGTGTTCTTTATTTTATCTAAGTTTTGGTTGCGACAAATTATTTTTAATCACATCGCTTTTATCAGCTTTCTTACTGACACACGTAATACAATTTGTTTGACAGGGAAGCAGAGCCATTAGGGGTCTAAGGCTACGCTACTTTGTTCTAACTGATAGTTAGGAGTGCTGTTGCAACATCTGTGTCGATGTGAGGCATTTTTCTTAACGCTCCTCGGAACTGTGAGTAAACCCTACAAACAATAAAGGTTAAAATTCGTACTTGTTTTACGTTAATGTCCGTTCCTTTACCGTACAACCTATAATTAGGCCCCAGATTCCTATATCTTTAAAAAGTCGACTTCCTCTTCTTCTTCTTCTCTATCCCATAACCGTTGAAGTTCGTTGGAGCGCTGTGTTACTCTGACGAATAGGATCTCTCCACACCTATCTGTCCTCTGCTGATCTTGATGTCTGTTCTGGTGTAACTCCTGCCCATTCCTAGATGTTTTCACAAATGTGTTAAAGTCGATCCCTTTGTTTACGTAATTGAGTTGCTCGCTCCAGGCTATCAGGACATGTTTTTCCTGAATGTACCACGTGTTTACTGCTTTCATTGGTTCCTTTTGAACATTCTGTTTATCTCCAGGTCTCTCAAATTTCAATAAGAGACAGATCATAAATATTCTAAACCACTGCAGGATTAAACCGGCCGTGCTTCAAATTGAATGTCATCCGTATCTCAATCAGAAAGAATTGGTTGAGTTCTGCAAGGAACGGAATATAGTGGGTATGTATACTTCCAGAACTATATACATTTTAAACCTTTCATAGCATTATAATTTCAGTTTGACACCAATCGTCAAGATCCCGAGGAGAATGATACTTTCCGCCATTTTTAGTTTTGATAACAGACTCTTACTCAACAATGAAATCGAGCCAACCATTCTCTGAAACTCAGAACATTCCATGTTTTGTGCTTAATGTTGTTTTTAACTTGAAAAGTAGTGCATTCCCACTTCAAAACAAAATGTTTCATTAGAAATGTTTAACGATACTTCGCAACTGCCAGGAGGTTTGGACAGGTTGAGGGGCTGGATGGCAGTCCTTCCATGATCAAATCACATGTCGTAGTCACGCTGGCCTTCAAAATTGCGTAGAGCTGGATGTCAATGGCTACTGATAGATGATTGTGAGGTAATATGGTGACTAGGTCATTGTGTAAGCAACACAGCAGGAATGCGTAGGTTACACGTTTAAGTCCGGTTGAGACAAATTTTCTATAATGGCATAGCTTTCAGATCTGATAAGCTCGTAATATTATATTTCGATAGTGTAGAAATTCAATGTTTTCCACTTTTTATGATATAATAATACCTGAGGTGGTTGGCATGCAGCTGTAGCGATTAAAAGTTCCTCCTAAAAGCAGCGCTTGACGTATTACGATTGAGCACCAGCACTAGACGGGTGTCACGTGATCGCGTACTTCAGTTCTACTCTTAAGATTCGAATAAAATTCTGATATATAAATGACTTCTTGGCATTTGAGGAGTACTGCTATACTCCGGTGGTGCTTTGATATTTAAGCGGTGTCTTTGCATTTGGGTAGTCAGCAATATCTGAGTCTTGTCAAAGTACACAGAATTCGACACACTGGAAGGGGTGAAACGTCTTGGTTCACGTCCTGAACCATTTGCTAAATAACCCATTTTTCCAAAATCGAGTTGTCGCTCTCAACAGTAGGTAGTACTCTACAACAATACCAAAAGTTGATGTGGAGAAGGCCTTTTATCAATAAATTTAGGATATAAAAACTCCTTAATTCTGCATTTGCACCTCGGGAAGTCACTAGATCTCTGCCCTCCTAACAACACGTTCGTTTGAACAGCTACCAGAGAAAACTTTTAACGATGTGTACAAATGTTAGAGATACTTCGTTGTGGAGATGCTTTTGTATTGACCCATCCACTGATCTGCATTTAGGAAGACCATCCTTTTTCTTCAACTTTTAACCTTGGATCCAAATGCGAGAAGTGCTTCAGTGTTTAAATGACTTACCACTTGAATTTAATGCCAATGTCTTTGTCTTTCAGTTACAGCATTCAGCCCGTTGGGATCTCCAAACACAAACCGTCTATGGGAAAAACCAGATGATCCCAAATTACTTACAGACAGCAGATTGGGTGAAATAGCGCAAAGGAAAGGAAAGTCGATTGCTCAAGTTTGTATAAGGTTCCAGATCCAGAGAAATATTGCTGTTATCCCCAAAAGTTCTAACCCAGAGAGAATAAAAGAAAACTCTCAGGTGAGTTTGTAATTATCTATTTTTCTGGACTATAAGTATACAGCAATAGGTAAAGAATTTGTCGATCTGCCAATCAAACATGCGAAATTGCCGTACAAATGAGCACAGAGTAAAACGGAAAGGAACAGTAGTGGCAGATGGACTAATTTTCATAATTGTGCAAACATTACAAAAGCTCCAGAAGATTGAATTGGATGATGCCTTCATGACTTATCAGAAGATAACCACATCCTCATTCCTTTTCCAACCCCCCTCCCCCTGCTTTTCGAAACCAACAATTTCGCAATTAATCAGGACATTACAACTCCCTCATTCGTTAGGCCTAAAAATGAAGACTGCGAATGTAAAAAACGAATGCGCATGGGCATACGTAAATCATGGATTCAAGAATAAGAATGAAAACTGAGTATCAAAATAGGAGTCACCACCACATGCCATATGCCATATGCCACCATATGCCAACCTTCAAAGAGATTGGGCTTGGAATAAGATCGACAAACGACACCAGATGTAAACATAAGTTTGGGATCCGCTGTCCGAATAGTTTATGTCAAATACACGATGCTTGCAGCAATGAAGTCATCTAGGAAAAGTCCCTTCTTCCATTCGACTCTAATTTATTACGAGATGGAAGATGATGCAATATTATTATTTTGCAATGGTTATTTGAATTTCAATGAGTGTTTTCCAGCCTACTGCTTTGTTTGTCAGTTTCGCCAGCAATGACCTATATTATATGGAAGGGTGGGCAAGTACGCCATTGCACCGTGATAAGATCTCAGAGCTATTGTAACTTGAAAGAATCCGAGTCTCCATCAGTTTCTCTTTTTTCAATACTGTAACACTGAAGCACAATTTGCTAGAGCAAAAAGCAATGAACGTGGCACCTCTTTGAGGACTACACTTAGAAGCAATGTCAATCTTGGCTCTGACCTAAAATTTCTCTTATTTACTCTATGTTGACTAACTAGGTAGAGAGAGAAAATTCACGTGTTTTTGCTACTGAGGCAGCCTGGTGTGTCTTTGAATTCTTTTTTTCTTTAATCACATTTTTGCACTAATATTACTCAACGTCGTAAATAACTCATGATACAAAATATAATGTAAAGGTTTTTGAAAAATGCTCCCAAGAGATGCCCTTCCAACTAGGTGAAGAAGAGAGACTTTGTTTTTTAGTCTAACATTATACCCGATGTGGAGCCAGATATCACACCGCAAGGATTTTTGTTTAAATATGCCCGCATTTCCATTTCCATTTCCCGCTTTTCTGGTTTCTTTTCCCGTTATTTTTTCTCTTAATTCTTTTCCTTTGCCTTATTTTCCCTTTACTTTCCTTCGTAATTTACAAGAAGAACGAATTGTGACATATTAGCAGTTCCTTAACAAAAATGCACGTGCTCACCGGCTGGGGTTAAGGCGTGGTTTTTCAAAGAAAGGTCAAAAGCCTGATGAATGCTCGCAACCCAACACAGTCTATTACGTTGTGAATAATGAATAAATGGCTGGGAGTCATCAACAATCACCAACACGTGCGACTTCAACATTACATCATTATTCCAGATTTAAACGTTGCTAGAATTAATCTTCTTCGGAGAGCATGGACGGGGTTGCATTGTCTTTGAACTGGAGTCTTGAGGCTTTGCCATATGTAGTTACGAACAAGTGGATGAGATACCTGATATTTTGATAAACGCTTGTGCAGTAACCGAAATCTAGATAGCGAGGAGGTTTTCGCGATACTGCGGCAACCACACGAATATGGTTAAATAACGCACTAATTGAAGTTAGAACGTTTCTTATCAATACTTCCAAATTATGAATACAAGTACGTTATCGTCACACAAGACAAGGAGAAGTCATCAAGGAGCAGGCTACTCGATTGTTGTATTTTGAATCAAGACAGTGCTTCAACAGCTATTCAAATTATTTTAAAGTCACCATCGTTAGAATCTATTGCTATATTTGTAATAAAATCATTCAATTACCCGTATAAAGCTTGTTTCCTTTCCCTACTTCCCACATATATTGATAAGTATTTTTATTTTTCCTAATTTTATCCGATTTGCGTTGCCATTTTCTGTGTTTCATTTCGCGTTTCAGGTGTTTGACTTCGAACTATCTAGTGATGAGATGGAACAGATAATGTCACTTAATATACCATGGAGAGCATTTTTACCTGCAGTGAATGTAAGTCGTTAAATTTCACCGTTACGTACCCCAATAAATGGTTTCATAAGTATCACTTGTCGCCTGATATCATTTGTTACTTGCAGCATATTTTTGTTTGAAAAATACAAAAGTTCGTTCTTACTTCTTGATCCTAACCTATGATAGAGAGTTTCAGAAATTTAACATGTTGTTCCCCTAACCCTATCAATCACAGTCCCTTGAGGCAAAAAGTGTCTTTTCTAATACCATCCTTTTTGAATCTATTCCTAAAGTTACAGCTTCACATAACCTTTTTTATAGGGTCACAGTTCTCTTATTATGTAACATTGGTAACGCAACCTATGAAATATCCCGTAAACAAAATATCACGTTCATTACTCGTTCCAATAGCGAGTCACAGCGCTCTAAATGTTCAACAGGTTTGATGGAAACTTTGAAATGTCTTATATTTACTACGGGAAGAAACTCTCGTAATTCCACCAAAGATTTCTGTGAATTCTCTTGAATCATACCGACAACGAAGTTTTGGGTGAAGAAGAATAAGGACTAAACAAGGACTGCAATTTGCAACGGGAGAGAGTTTACGACGTCCAGGGAAGCAGGTAGTATCTACAACAGGCTTGAAATCAATATAAAAAAGAAACTGCTTACTTCTCTCACTTTATTTGTCTTGGTTCAAATAATGAGGTCTTCATAGCTATGGTTACTGTTTTTTAAAGTTTTATCTTGATGCTTGTCAAGATGTCTTTCTCTTCTTTTCGACTTTATTAGCTCAAATATATATAGAAAGGTAGCTATGAATGTAAAATAATGCGGATTTTGGTAATTATACAATAATGTTACACTTAGTGCGTGCTAAAGTTATACTACTCAAGCATTCCAGGCGGATTCCAAATCATTTAAAAGAGATATTTGTAATGTAAATTTTAAGATATGGATACATCATAGTAAATCAGCAAAGTTGTTAAATAAGAAAATTCATTAGTGAAAACGAGATTTGCGATCTGTGCAGACCATCTGAGTTTGCAAAGATTTTTTTCTGGCCTCTCATTAAAGTCAAATCCAGAGAAAGAAGGATTTGAAATATCAACTCTGAAGAGAAAAGTGAAAGTATGTCACCACTGGGATTCGAACCCGGGATCCACGCTATCGTGGTGTGCAGCTATATTAACTGAGCCTTGGTGAGCCGATATTGACGTACTTTCATATTCTCCTGGTCGCTATATTAGTTCCCATTCCTTCACCGGTGGATATCGACACCAAGGTCTACGCAATTCGGAGACCTGTGTCTATGCGCCATGTAGTATTACCTTGGGCAAAGAGCCCATCATTCTGTCTACAGCCCATTTAAAGTTGCAAACTGTTTACCAGAAGAAAGGATTTGCAAATGTTTACCTAGTGCTGTGCCTAGAGAAAAAGGAGTCATCGCAAAAATAGAGATGTTGAAGAAAGCTGCAGAGGAGAACCGCGGAAAGTGAAAGAAAGAGTGTTGCCTGCCACACATTCGGTTTGTAAACGGCTAGAGTAAGTTTAAGCGTAAAATAGAGTACACGGCTACATGTTGATTTCCTATTGAAAGTCAATAGTTGTACTAAGGTGCCTGTTTCCTTGCAGGTTGACGGGAAAGAAGTCATTCTTTTTCAAGATCATCCGGAATACCCCTTCTCCGACTCACTCTGAAACATGGATATCATTAAAGAGACAACAAGATGAACTTCGCTTGTCGTCAAGTTTGGTCGGTGTTCCTATTGCGAAGCTCTGTGCTTGTCAGAACGTCTTGTTTCGTTGCCTCCTTTTCTACCGAAAATCTGTATACGAGATACCAATACTTCACCCTGTCATACAATGCAAAGATTTCCCCAGTTTATATGTTTATCAATTGAAACAAAAGTAATGACATAAATCGTGTAGTAGTTAAGTATATTTTCCTGATTCCAAATCGAACATTTGTAAACGAAATAGTTGTTGTCGAGAGCCATTTAGTGCGTCTGATGCGCTTTGCTGCCATTTAATTGTTTACCAATAAATGTTCCTAAGTCAGAAAATGTTCTCGTGCTTTTCTTTCTATTCTATCATTTTGAGTCTTGGAAAGTATTCCTTTTCAAGTGATACGAGAACAGACAACCTTACGTGTAAAAGGTTCTCAATTTACAATGGAGGTCATTCACTCTGCAGGTCTTAAGAGCAGGCGTTGCAGCGAAAGGGAGCAAGGACACCACTCGAAACAAAAAGATGGAAAGCTAAAAAGCATCAAGTAGCAGTGCTCCAAAAAGTGAAACTTTGACACCTGATGCCATTCGTGGTGACTGGCAGGTGTAAAATATGCAAGTAAGTATCAAGTAAAATAGTGAATAGGAACAAAAGTAAACAATTTATACGACTCGAAACTGGGCTTTGCTGGAAGAAATTTCAGACGGTTTCAGATATAGACAAGTTCGATATTCCGAGGTCGGCGAAGATTCTGCAAAGTCTTCCATACATTGTATTGTAAGAAAGCTTGAAGAAATCCTTTTTGAAAGAGTTTGAGGCGTGTGCACGTATTCTGGTATTAAAGAGGATGCTGGGTTTTCGCCAGCTACTTTGTTCAAATAATAATGTCCTCTGAATCGACTTTAGGTTCAGGCTATGACGGAGGTTACATTTAAGCACTCAGTGGTGACTGAAGAGGTTTATTCAGGAGTACAAAGTGTTGTAGAAGTCATTACCTTCCAAGACCTATGGTTAGTTTCATATTTATTCATTTCAATCAGCACATGTATTTGCAAACCAGAGGCGTTTGAATCTCAAAAATCTCTGGTCAAAACTCTGTTGATATTCCTTGGTTCCTTAAGTTAGGAACCAGTATGAAACTATAGGATTTTGTTAGAGAGATTCAAAACTTTAAAGCCTGATATCTCCGTGTTGAGAAATGGCATCACTCTCAATTTTGGTCATTAACGTTCTCATTAATAGGATAATATGAAAGTTGAGGGTTTTCCCCTTCATTCAAAAATGTTCAAAATCGTGACGTCACACTTTCCCCACCGCATACGAAAGATTTACATTCACCTTTGTTTTAATTAGTTACAGTCTCACAGATACCAAACGCATGAAAGAAAAATAGGATGCAAACCGTGCCATTAGTACTTCGAGAGAAAAGATTTTACTGCTGATCTCTGTGAGTTGTCAGCAAAACTTATCAAACAGTGTGAGGTTTTTTTCAATAAGGAAGCAGCCTCTATCTTAAAACTTTGATATTTCCATATATGGGTTTGGACGACCATCATATAAATGGATGACATAGCTACAAGTAGATTTCTCATCGTACGTAATAAACATGTGTTTTTTTTCATCTGTAAGCAGATTATCTCTGTATTTTTCCAATGTCCAGAATTCAGCGTTTTAGAGCCTCACACATTTCTCTTTTGTTCCTACAAACATGGTTTACTCATATATTTCACGTTTCGAAGAAGAGACAAAGAGAAATTTTGAAGGGTTTGTATTGAGAGTGAAAGCGAAGGAGACAGTATGTATAGTGAAAGAGACGCTGGGAGGAGGGAAATGGAAATGTAATGAGACAGAATGAAAGCAAAGAACAGAAGACAGTGTGTAGCAGAAATGAGTGGACTACCGAACAAAGAAGAAGTACGGACAAGGGCTACAAAATGAAGGATGCGTAAGAGGTAGAGACAAGACATCTAACCAAAGAGGAAGAGTAAATAAAGAAAAGACAAAAAATGGACGGTTTCAAAAGAAAAGAAGTACATTGGTATAGAGATGAATGAAGAGAAAGCAAGAACAAAAAATGAAATTCGTATAAAATTCGTCGCATGGCATAGTAGATTGTAGCAACAGAGGGTAGAAGGGATGCTAAGTACGTTTTTATTGATGTTCTCTTCTTTGTGTCTGTATTGATGCACATACTTTCATTAGTAATGCTCTCAAAGGTTTACTATTTGGAGTAAGACGAGCTCGATCAATGGAACAAATACAGATCCGATATGTGAAAAAATCAAATCAATAAAACATATATGTACTTAAAGGAGGTTAACAGTCTGTGGTTCGGTTGAAGCTGCGTGGCGCACGAGCTCTCAGAGTCGAAACTCAATATTTATCTCTTTAAGAGAAAAACCATAACAGCCGCACCGATAACAACATTATGAATAGTATATTGCAAAAAAACCCATCTGTTTCTCATTTCTTGGGTTATCAAAATATTTCAATCAGGTATAGTAATCTATCAAAAGGGATGGAATGTTCTATGTTCTAAGCACCACGTATCTGAAGGACAGTCTTTATCCATTCAAAATTCAAATTCAAATTGTTTGACCGCAGTCGAGGGCTACCCGAAGGCTCCCTTTTCGTATTGCTTCTGCCAGAAGGCAGGGAGAGGCGCCACTCCTCTTCCTTGTGTTTCCACAATTTGACCCCTGTATGAACTTGTTCCCACTTGCCGACCCCGGAAGCATGACCCTCTGAGTCGGTGGCCAGCTTGATGGTTCAGTTTAGAAATTGATGAAACAGGCAAACTTTTAAGTCGCCCTGAGTGGGATTTGAGCCTTGAACCCTCTGCACTCAAAGTTGCAGACGGAGCCATGAGACATTGCACCGATAATCCATTCAAACCGATATTATATTCTTTTTAGCACCAAGAAAGCTTTTTATTAGAATAGAACTCAAACCTCATCCCATGGCAAATAGACTGGCTTATTGTAGGATCGTTATCTTTCCAGAGAGGAAGTGAAAATGTTACGCTTTAAAAGTGAAAGTACGATTATCAGTGGACTTAAATCACCGTAGACTGTTTACTGTCAACTCTCATGAACAGGAAGGCGTTGCAAAACCTTTCCATCTAAGACCTCGGGGTACAAGAGTGAATGCCAATGCTTTTCTCTTTTTTCATTCAATTGTCAAATTATTTTGAAACTGCTTTTGCATGGTAGTAAACATACAGAAACTTACAGCTTCTTTTATGATGAATCTTGTCATGAAAACTAATTTTCCGTAAACGAGATGCATCTCCTCTTTTACCCAGATGAACATAATTCATGCGCACAACCATGACACCCACCCATTCCAAGATGATATTTTGATTTTCAGATGAAGTAAAGAAGTATGAGAAGCTTATGCATGTCGTTTATACATACGTTGTATTAACCACAATTTATAAATATCTGTATCACCACTTCTTATTCGACCGACAATAGGCAACAGATTGCACAACTCCTTTTTCGGCAGGGTAGCTCGTTTATTCCTCCCTTGACACTTGTAGGATGAGTGGTAATAAACTTTTTAAGAGTCTAATTCCATTCCTTGATTGACCAGCTGGCCTTAAATAAGTCGGTTGCCTTACTGGGCTATCGGAAACTTTGAATCATTGAAGATCAAAACTTAATGGTCTCTATTATTTACAAAAGTGTTGCATGATAAATCTTAATGAATAGAAGACAACGTAAGAAACCTTGGGTAGGTACTATAAATGTATTTAAATATATATATATTTTTTTTATATAATATATATATATTTATTTATATATATAATTGTATGTAAATATGTATTTTCGTGAGGGAAAGCAACGGTCTGGCCATTAGACAATGCAACCCATTTTTGTAACAATAATTTTGTTGATGTAAAACAACTTATAGGCATTTATATTAAAAACAAATTTTCTGGCACAGATTAGGATTTCTGCTGTGCATAACGTCCATTTTCTGTGATAAGTACCACCCCGTGTAATTTCAGGTATCTATGCAGTTTTTCTAATGAACACTCTCTTTGATCATACTATCATCATCGACCAAGAAAATCCTCAGTGAAGAGCAAATGTTTTGTCGCAAAGCAGCATCATGACAAAGTTTCAATACAGAAGACAACATTTTACTAACAAAAAACGCAAAATATTTGAAGATAAGCTTAAATAGAGGAATCATGAGTGATAACCAGAGACACGTTTCGATGCGCTCCCATCAGTCTGTTGTGTACTCTGAAGGGAAGAAGAGGCCTTGTTATACTCTCCAGTAGATTTTCTTGTGAGTTTTATTGTAGTTTCTCGAGTCGTGTGCATTTTCCTTTTCTGAATGATTGATACCCTCCTGCTGGTTGGATCATGCAAGAAGGTGTTCCTTTTTTTCTGGAACTTCAAGCCTTAGAGCTTTTCTTTCTTTCTGCTATAAACTCCACAAGATAGCTTTAAGACAGCAGGCGGCAGGGCCTGGCAGGGCGAAACGCCTCCGGCTGTTTTCTGACGAACAAAGTGTCATAGTATAAACTTTTTGCGGGTCCCGGAACTCCAACCCCGCGTATCCCCCCCCCCCCTTTGACGGTCCCGGCCGGCGGGGAAACTCCTCACGGGTAAATGGAAATCTTT
>JAAAKL020008215.1:0-16134 GCA_010016065.2 Carybdea cf. marsupialis auct. non (Linnaeus, 1758)
AACTTTAAGCGAAAAACCAGTACAATACAGCAATAAGTGCTAAAAGATAGGCAGAGGAATAGATCTTCGGGACACCTTTAGAGAAGGCGTGGGTGTAGAGAGAAAAGAGATTTTGGTTAGCAATAGTCCAAAGTCAAAGTTAGTAGTAATTGGAGGTTAATAATTTTCTTATTAGTTTATGACATTATTTGCTGAATTTTTAGGACATTTAAGAGCATTTTTCAGTTATCATTATGACATTTTATGTCTCAATTTACGTTATTCATTGGCCATTTGAAATATTATTGATAAACATGGTGAAATCATGTCATGTTCTAGGCATGCACAGCAGGGCCATATCTGGGGAAAAACCACTTCCGGAAATAAATGGCCGCCGAAAATAAAGGGCCCCAAATTCCCACAATCTTGAACAGCCTAGAATAAATACCATGAAAATTTATTACAATAACAAAATTATTAAAACTCAGGATTCCAGTCTTGTTGTGGCAGTTTTTTCATGCAAACATTTATTACATTTTACGACATTTGACCATTTTGTATGACATTCTATGACGAAACTTCAGAAATTAATTTCTTATGATGTCTTATGATGTTATGACACAGTGGGAGGCTTGTACTAGCCTTACGTCCGGTTGCATTCCTCCTGCCAAAAAGCGCAATATCTTTAATGAAACTGAAAATTTTGGTCCGATCTGAAATTCGGAAGTATCCTAACAACATTATACAAAGTGTGGCCTATCAAACATGTTAATAGCGGTCCATCCCCCACCCCCTATTCTCATACAATAGGAACTATTTCCTCTTTTTGTCAACAAGGGAGGCGGGGACTGAAAACATACAATTCTATTTGACGTCATCAATGTATGGTACAAATATTTTAACCACTGATCTCTAAAAAACACTGGATCGAGAATCTTCCGTCTTAAAGTGAGGTCAGTCGTTGGACGCCACTTCAGTCCCCATCATACAGCTTATAAAGCTTATAAACAATGTTACGCAACATGGCGGACTTTCACGCGCTATGTTAACTGATGGGGGCCAGAACTCGTGAGTACACTTTAACGTAGATGGAATAAATGGGAAGCTCGATCCAGTCTTTTTTAGAGATCAGTGCTTTTAACGTAATGCCCATGAATTCATACTGACGCCAGTGTCTATACTCCTTATCACGACGCGAGCAATTTGTTAGCTGGCTATCAATGCGTTTCAGGTTTATACTGACGTTAAGTAAATGGTTTATATCTTCAAATAACCTTGGAGCAAATAGCACGATTCATGGGGAACGCGTAAAATGCTAGGGTTTAAAGAGATGCACTTTCCGAGAAGGATTTTTTTAACCATAGATGTACTTTCCTAGAATCAAATCAGGGTTAGGGGTTCGGGTACTAACATCTACCCTCACAAAGGTATCCTAGGAGAGTACATCTTGGCAAGAAAATTTCTATAATAGTATAACTTGACTATTCCAGTGAAGTGCATCTCTAAGATTCTAGCATTTTACAGCGTCCCTGATTCATGCACCTTTCTCTGTATTGATCGTGCAATGTCAAAATACGTAGAGTAAATATTGTCGTATCTAATGTAAACAACACAACGAAAGTTTGCTGACCACTGCAGGAAAATTTCGTAATTATGATAGAATAGATGGGCGTCTAAACAATATCGGATACCAAGATTATCACTATTGCGGGGAGATCATTATAATTCAGAGTTTAGTAACACTACTGGAATTTTAAAATATCTAATATCAATATTGTTATAAATAGCACTTGCAAAAACGAGGTATGAATAAATACGAAGCAAAACTATCTTGGATGCTGGACATGACGATGAAATGATTCTACCCGGGGAAAAAACTATAACTACACTTGGGTTTCTGCACCTACAGAACTATACGAAAAAGTGTCAACAAAACCTAACTACAACTATAAATACACCCCAAACAAAATACGCTGCTGTTCCTACATAAACAAAGAAATACAGTGATGGCTAAAACAAAGCGTGATGTTTGTTAAACATGCACTTGGAAATAATACTACAGACGAACCTGATTGGACGTCAACTTACCTACTCAAGTGCGCGACGCTATAGCAAGACTAGAGGCAAAACCGGCTGCATACGAAACTTCACATTACAGATGGCGCCAAGAAACGATTGTACTCTGATGGCTTTTTCATACGACACTCATCACAACAACAGCACTGACTTCAAAGTACTTCATGAAAATTGAATGAGTCAATTAAGGCACTGCTTACTGGGTATTGGTGTGATCTTAGCTTTTACGACTTTACTCAGTGCCGCTCCCAATTCTACGCAAACACGCCACTCTAATAAAACACTATGATGGGACCATTCGAAAAGTGCGTACGTGCGTAAATTTGGGAGGTGTTTGTGTGGCAAAATGCACGAAGAGAACGAAAGGAAGTCAACATACACCGTGACAAAAATCGACAAAACAATTCCAAAATGTAGCTTTAACCTTTTTGGACATATCAGGCCTTTACGATACAAGATAGGTATGGAAACCGATTCTATTGACAAGAAGTTTAGAATGACCTCGGGATCTACTGACGATAGAGACAACAACGATGTCACGCTCATGTTTGAGCAAATGTGGAAAAATAAAACATAATCATTTGGGGTTTCTTCTTAATAGTATCATTCGCATACTGCTAATATAACAGTAATGACGACATTGATTTGATTTATCATTAGCTTTTTTAGCTTTTCTATATTTCACTTTTTATTTCACTCGTTTTTCGTTACATCAGCTGAGAAAAGGGCACGTTATGTAAGGGTTAAAGGATTAAAACAAGTACGTAAAAGTACTGCGGGGGAGGGGTAAAATCCGGGGAATTTGAGACTTCTTACTTTAGGAATGACCCACCTCTTGAATAACTAAAGTACATAAATGTGAACAGTCCTATCAATGTTTCTACTAATAAGACAATGATACAAATATTTATGACCCTACCTAAAAATAGACCAATTACGAGTACTTTCTATGCGCAGTAACGTATAATCGGAACCAGTCCGTAAAACTTACCTGACACTAGTATTTAATAACCCTTTTTAAAAAGTTCACAGACAACTTAGCGATTCCTTACATTTTCCGTACATATATATTCAAGTACAATCGCCTCCTGTTGTTAAAAACAACTCAGAACTCTGCAGTCATCCACTACCGAAATCATTCGAAATCTCAGCACCTTTACCAACTTTGTCGCTACGGTTTTGGATTAACCAACGATAGCACAAATTAAAAACCGAAAACACAACGAAAGCTGCAACTCTAAAATGCTAAGAGTACAACCTTTCAATAGTCCTTGACATTTCCTCTGTTAATGTGTAACAGGTAGCATTACATTTTCATAATGCTACAAAGACGTTTCATACTCAATGGCTCTAACAAGTGCTTAGTACCCACAGATCTCTAAAAAGACTGGATCGAACTTCCCATTGTTTCCAACAACGGGAAAGTGTGGTCGTGAATACTAGCCATAAAAGCTAACATGGCGCAATAAGGTTCACCATGTTACGTAATATTGTTTATAAGCTTGTTTAAAATGGGGACTAAAATGGTTTTCAACGATTTACCTCATTTTGTGTCGATTGATGCTTGATCCAGTGTTTTTAAGAGATCAGTGCTAGTAACCTTCAAGGTAATATAATTAGTAATGAGCTATGTATCAGGTCGTGGGTTATAACCATCTGGGCAACTTAAACTTCCTCCCAAGAATAAAACATTGAAAACCGCTTTACTGGACAACAAGTTGAGCGGGCGCCTAAGAATAGAAAGTCTCTTCTCCCTTTTTGCTGTGCTTAAAGAATCAGCATGATACACTAACATGATATTCAACACCCTGGCCGCAAAATGCTTTGCGAAACAACCCCCTATTCCAGTTAAAGCCAGAAAATTGATACTGCCACATTGCAGTTATGACAGCAATGTCCACTTCAATTCGACAATCGCATTACAACAGTGACGGTCTACGTCAATTTGTTTTGTGCTCTCTGCTTTCAAACTATGAGGACTACCAACAGTGTCACTACTATCAACGCGTCGAATGTCACTATGAAAATAATCGACTCACTGGCATCACTTTCACCATTGTGCATGGTGTTCCTTCTGCAACAAAGTGTCACAATATAAAATTAAACACTAACAACGATACTATGTCACTAGTAACGACAAATGAAGATAAGTTGGAAATTTTGCTACGGTTAAATGCTAAGAAAGTAAGCAGTGTAATTGAGCGCACAAAATTTCGATTGCAAATATTAAAAGACTATGTCCTCCATGACAGTATTTCCCAACCAATGCTCTTATACTTTATCCTCGGTATCATTTTCGACAGTGTTTGTATCCCCCTTTTCTTCTTCTTGAGCTTCATTGTCCTCTGCCTGCTCTGGGCTTTCTTCACCTTCTTCATTATTCTCCTCTTCAAGTTTTTGTTGTTTCTTATGAAGCTGATCTAAAATGTGCTTCCTTTCCAGTTTCCCCTCTGCTCCTTTTCGAACCGCTTCCGTTGGCTGCCGTTGACTTGAATCTTCCATCGTCGCGGAAGAGCCTTTTACCGGCGATGTGGTTCCTGACGCTTCAGGAGCAACTTCGGCATCGCTTCTTGTAGAGGGCGTCGATGATTTTAACTCATTGGCGGGTTTTAATGTTTTAGCACTTGCTTGACTTCTTCTTTGTTTCGCTCGTGCTGCAGTTTTGCGAATTCCTAACACGGGCCGTTTATGTTCTCTTGACTTCGCCTTTTCTGATGGTTTTCTCTTATTTCCACGCGCAGACGGCTTCCGTAAGGCAGGCGTTGTTCTTGTAACATCTATAAAATCAGGAGAAGACTGCTTTTAACTGCTGTAGTGTACTGAGAAAAACAAAGCATGTTCAAAGTATAGTCACCAATGCTCACATTGCTTTAAGCAACAGACTCATGCTGCAAAAGCTTTAAGTTCATAATTGTTACAGATTCTACCCACAATCATTCTATCAAAACGGGCTCAGCTTCGTCGCTGTACTTGACTAACTTCATCGTTGTTTACAGCGAGTGACACATTGTTAGAAGTGCTTGTTAAAAACTTTTAGTAATACATGTCAGCTACTTTAGGTAACTTATATGGGTCCTTTTTCTAACAAATCAACATTCTCATCGTTAATGTCACACAAGCCATGCCCTGCCATGTCCTGTCTCTCACTCCCCCTTACGTTATAATAACAGTCATACTTACCATCAAAATATCTTACACTTACTTTCATAAAACGCCCAGTTCACTTTCGAATTTGTACAATATATCACGAGCAGTTCTATAACGTTTGTATAATAGGAAGAGATTGTGGGTCCTCTGTGCTTGAGTGATAAGATGAAATGGCGTGTCTCAGTAAACCACAAAGCCCTTCAATAGCAATGTAGCCGACTATTGTTGTTATCATCATCATGATGATGATGATGGCAATGATGATGATGACTATGATGATAATTATGATGCTGCTGCTGCTGATGATGATGATGATGCTGATGATGATGCTGATGATGATGCTGATGCTGCTGATGATACTGCTGCTGCTACTGATGATGATGATGATGATGATGGTGATTATGCTGATGATGATGCTGCTGCTGATGATGATGATTGTGATGATAATTATGATGATGATGAGGATGATGATGATAATGAGGAGGGGGAGGAGGAAGATGACGATGATGATGATGATGATGATGATGATGATGATGATGATGATAATTATGATGATGAGGATGATGATTATGATGATAATTTTGATGATGAGGAGGAGCAGGAAGAAGGGTAAAACTACACAATAAGAAGATGAAACCATAGCTCGTACGTTCATGGAGACCTGTGACAGAGAAAGATACCTATAAAATAGGGTGACAGAGAAAGGACAATGCAGATAGGGAGAATGAAAGTACGACCTAGTCAGCAAAAAGGGGAAAATGTGGCAATTAGAAGGTCGAGGAACAATTACAGCAAGAAAACATTGAGTTTCATGAAGAACAACACATATGGAACACGATTTAAACAGTTAATATATGTTACATTAGATTGAACTGATGTTATGTAAGTGACAAAATAATAATAATGATGCTGATGATAAATATTATTTTCTTAACCTGCTGTTTCCTCTTTTGTCTCCTCTACTTTGCTTTGATCATGACTTTCAACTTCCTTGTGGGCAGTTTCCAATTTGTCATCAGCTTGCACTTCTTTCTTTACCTTTGTGGACTCGCATTTCTCACTTAAATAATAATCAAGAAAAGCAGTAAGTTACATTGATGCACATTACAGACCAACCTTTGTTTTTTATCCGGAAACACGTGACATCGGGTGGCAAGAAAATATGCTAGGAAGTGGTAGATAGTAAATAAATATCAGTGAACCAGGACGGGTAGAAAGTGTCCACTATAAGCCTTCCTTCTTAACCTAGGAGCTGCGTATACATCTCGAGTCTCATAGGTCATGTAACTACAATAAATACCGGAATGCCCATTGATTATGTGCTGCACAAGCCACTTTAAAGCACCTTTCTATATAAATAGAGAAAGTGATTACGGATATATAAAGACCAGTGACAGAAGATTTCACTTAGTCGAAGCATCTCGGTCGATACTCTTGAAGACAATTCCATCAATACAAAGAATCACACAAATATGAAATCTCACTTGAAAATTGTTAGCCTAACATCCTTAAATCAAATGGCAAGAACAATTCTCTGCATACTGTATACAAAAGAGACATATATGAACTATTAATCGACCCAAGTGACTATTCCCCCAATAAATACTAGTACATACATATCTTTCGTGGGAAAACAGTCATACAGGTCAATTAACTCAGGCAGAGAAAGACTTTTACAACTGTAACAGTTGAAATAGAAGATAGTACTTCAAGCAGCACAAAACATGTACTGCTCATGCATCATATAAATTGCTTTCAACACTTACAGTTTGTGCTTTAGTTCTACGAGCTCCTTGTCAAGTGCAGTAAATTTATTTTGCAACATCATGTAGTCTTGTCGTAGAGATGCCATTGACACTGTAAAAATTATCAATCAATAAAGTCTTATTTCACGCACCAAATATACAAACATGGCTATACAATCTATGATCCTGCTTTCACCCACGAATATAAAAACATTAAGTTCCAATGCAAATTACATCCTGGACTCCCACACCAACAGCACTGACTCTTTCACTGCATTTAATAGTTAGATATCATACTTAATAGCAATCGTAAATCTCAAAACCATCAATAGCTTATTTTTTCTAGGTAACAGTTGATAGGTGTCCAAATTATGTTTATCATCAGCAAGTGGTACTGGCAAGAATTAGGGAGTAGTTCACAAAATGTTGGCTTTGGTATTATGGTACACCAATATACAGTTCCTCCCAGTGTAAACTCACTCTTGGGGAAAACTATCCCCTGACAATTTCCACCCAAATCAATTGCCCCTGGCAATAATAAATCACCCTACTCCATGTTACTAAATGAGCTTGATCATAGAATAGACTACATTTATTGAATTCCATTCACAGAAATTTAAGAGATGCCATCTAACATTGAGGTCATCTTCTAGTTCATCTACTATACTGACATATTTACTTACTGATTTTACCCATGGATTGTAGATACAAAACAGTCCTTCACATTTCTATATCCCATGCACTTTCAAAATTACACCTCTACTAATCCAGACTGATAATCCAAAATCCAGCAGTTGAGCTTTAAAGCAATTTTGCTGCAAAATTTTATTAGCTCACTTGCATTTGCATAGCTACCACGCCCTGCATTTTAGTTTCAGACAGCATATTTATGTACCTACAGAAGCTCATTTGTTGGCTGGTGGGCAAAGCATGCATGCAAAATCATCATCCAAATAAGTTTGAAGTGCAAAAATGTTATATACCTGACTTGGATGTGAGTCTTAACAGGGCTTTCATTGTCCCAATTAGCATTTAGTACAGTTATGGGACAAAATGCTCAAAAGCAGGGCAGTCAAAATCTTATACACAGAATATGCCAAACTACAGTGTACATTGTGATTTTTGGCCACAAATTCCAGTAAATGCAGAGCATACATAACTTATATGTCTTGGCTCATTTTTTGTGAAGGACTCCACATGTTGACATAGGTTTGGTTACACACTTGTTTCCATTTGTGACTCGAGTCTGTAAGCCCCCTTACAGTAGCATACAAACTTAATACCCGGCTGAACATGAATATCCTCCTCCTTTGCAAGGGCACTACTACTGCTACACAGACAATAAATTGAAACATGTCACTGATTACTGAATGAGATCTCTCTAAATGAACATACTGTTGGCATCAAATGAAGGAGCAACATCTGCTTTTCAATGGCCTCTACTTAACGAAACTTAACTAGCTACATACACAACTTCTGCTGTGACTGCACTGTAAAAAAATCAAATGCCAACTTTTTAATGGAACACATACCTAAAACCGTAAAACATCTAATTGACATCAACAAGGCATACATACATGTCATATTGTTTATATATTATACTAATAACATTAAAGTTTACCTCCACTAGTCAGAAATCTTTTGATATCTTGTTGATTTTGTTTCAAGGAATCGAACTGCCATGTTAGTTTTGGTCTCAAGTATGGTTTTTCGTAATTGTATGTGATTCTTTAACAAACTTTTTTCAGAATGAAACAATTTTTAATGTCACAAGGAATAAATCTGACATTGTAAGGAACAGGGAAGTTCAGCTATTGATGCTGAACCATTCAATTCGTGGAAAATAGGTGGGATGGCATCGGTGCAGTTTTCAGCTTTTTTACATGGTTTTACGTGAAGTAAGTACAGCAAAAAAGAATAGAAAGAGGCTTTTCAGGTCAGTATGATAAAACAAAATACCAAAAGATTTCTGACTAATGGAGGTACACTTTAAACAGAACAGAACCAGTATCTGTAAGAAAGCAGTGCCAAAGATAACCCAAAGTTAGAGTAACACCAGATTTTATAGAAAGGAAATTGTTAAAGAAAAGTAAATATATCTCAGTGAGGGCCACAGGATACGGTTTTTTAAACTTGAGGTTTTAACTCCTCCTCCTCCTCATCTAATGGAGATATAATTGGAACTCATCAGAAAGAATTGTGCTATACATACTTTTCCTGGTCTTGATTTCTTCAAGTACTGTTGAAACATCAGTATCAGAAACTTTCTCTACCATTTGCTCATTATCAGAATTTGGCTTTGTCCTGTCTGGATAAACTTCATCCTGTAAGAAACCAAACCACTCTGTAAATAAAAAACTATCTATTTCTGTATCAATACATGTATAGGTACCTACTACAGCAACATTAAAAGAGTAAAACTCACCTAAACCCACCTATAGCAATCCTTAACTAAGTAGTCATATGTCATATTCCTAAATTACTTGCAAACCATATTGCTCTAGTTCTGTCAACCCTATGTTACCTTCTGTGGATTAAGAAATTCAAGCCAGCACAATGAGTTGGATTTCCTCTTCAAAGTGCCTTATATACATAGCTGTCATTACAGCACCTGGTCTTCGCATGAATGGTAAATAAATGGCTTCTGTCCCTTTAAAGCTGCTTAAATTATTCTCATCCAACATTTTCTATTCAATACATACTCTAGGTTTGATACTACAAAGAACAGACTGCAGCATCTTATCCCCACTTTCCTTCTTCCATTTCTATACCAGACAACCTGTTAATGTCCCTGACTCATAACCATGCAATTTTCCTAAACATTGTATTTCTGTTCTGGGTATATCAATAAACCTTAAAATTTATGGCAGGGTAATAAGAGACATAGGAGTATCAGAGAGCAAGGGTCACTTTGACGGTGCCTTTTTAGACAGTGAGCTCAAATCTTTAAGACAGGTTTAAGCAACTGGATTAACCTATTATACAATTCTGATGACTATCTACACTCATAAAAAAGCCTGAATTTCATTGCCAAGATACTATCTATGTTGACCAACAAGTTATAGTTTTGAAAAAAGAAAGAATTGAATCATTTCAAGACTTTATGGCCTAATGACTCCAATTGTCTCACTTGCATTCGGCACCAATGTAAACAAAGCCACTAAAGCAGTGAAATGAATGAAGCAAGGACATGATGTAGAAAATCAAACATATGAACATATCTGAATGAATATGGTGTCAGGAGAACTGCATCCAAGACTGTTAATGATATTTCTGACTACTGCAACAAAATCCTTAATGCAGGATTACTGTCCAGGCAAGAGTAACTTTTAAATGACAAAAGCTTCTCTCAGGGTGGGTGGTAATGCAAGATGGAGTATCGTATAAAGAATGGTGAAAATTAAAGGAGACAGGAACTATTTGTCATAAATGTAGAACATTATGTTCCTGTATCACCATTATTTTAGTTTGTTAG
This sequence comes from Carybdea cf. marsupialis auct. non (Linnaeus, 1758), assembly GCA_010016065.2. Taxonomy (NCBI): domain Eukaryota; kingdom Metazoa; phylum Cnidaria; class Cubozoa; order Carybdeida; family Carybdeidae; genus Carybdea; species Carybdea cf. marsupialis auct. non (Linnaeus, 1758). Next base: position 10,423 of record JAAAKL020008215.1, read on the forward strand.
TGCTTATGTTATCTAAGCACATTGTGAGAGAATTTCAGGCTTTACTCCTTCACTTGTACCAATTACCCAGGCCATATCCTTGGCTTCTCTGACAGTTTCTAGAGTGTGCTTAGTATCGGTAATTCTGCTGTGGTACTTTTGTGTTACTGTTAACCATGACTTTCGTTTCTCTGCACTTATGTCAATCCCATTTTAAGTATTCCTCACAGTGTTTCACTAAGACTTTCAACTCTGTAACTGTTCCTGCTACTGTAAGAGTTGCTAGGGGGCATTATGCATTTTCAAATAACTCATAATATCTGCCATTGATTTAGATAACTCTAAGGGGTCATTATGAAAATAAGGATAATGAGACCTTTCAAGATTTTCACTACCATTTTCAAATCAGAGGTCTTTTTACTAGCACTATATGTTCATTAGTTTCAATTTTGTGTCAAATTACTATAAAAGTATATCTTTTAAATCAATGTAATATTGACAAATATCCTTTATAATAATTTTCATATATTTCATTTATAAATGATAAATCAATATGATTATTTTGATAAACTGTTACCATATTGTTTCCAAATTGTATTTTTGCATAGTCTTAGCAATGCCAACAACATACTTAGCATACACTGCTACAGTTTGTGGGCAATAACAACACTGGTGTCTGTTTCTACTAATGGAATGTGTTTACATGATTCATAACATGCATTCACCGTGGTGAGGTGACAAGAACACCCATCCATCAGGCCCCCATGTTGTTGAACAGCCTCAGATATGGAGATTAGAGGTGAAAATCGAAATACACCATTCTGGACAAAATCCTTGGTTGTCCATTGGCAAGGATTAGCACCCAGCTGCCACCCCATCAGGATTAAAAGGTGAAGTCATATTTGTAGGTCAGGCCTCTTAACGAAAAGGTTAGGAGAATTCAAACTAGGTCAGACAAGGACATTTAACTCTGCAATGAGGCTTGTCTAGTGTCATACACATATAAACTGCCTAGTCACTAGCATCATTAGAGAAGGAAAGATACCAACAAAGTGGGTCCTATCCTACATAGTCAACTGCTACAGGGGCAAAGGTGACATAATGCTACACACAAACTACCACAGTCTCAAGCATCAAGACTAAGTCTTAAAAACCAGCAAACATATAATGGAAGGTATCATCTGCAAGCAGGTCAACATCAATGACATGCAGTTTGGTTTTATGCAGGGCAGGGACACAACCAATGTCATATTTATCCTAAGGCAAATGCAAGAGTAGCATCTGAATAGAAGAAAGGAAACATACTTTGCATTTCTTGACCTTGAGAATGCATTTGATAGAGTGCGAAAAAAAGTACACCATATCCAACTCTATGCAAATCCTCTCTTTTCTACAACACTTTCAAACCTTCAATGGGTTGTGGACAGCATAATGGCTCAGGTGGCAGTTCTGTTATGCTCAAGGCAAACGACAAAGAAAGGCTGATCTCCAACTATGTTATCACCTGGTCATAAACATCTGGTCAAGGTGTTGGAGAAGAGGTAGCACGTAATGATCAACATTGATGACAGTCCAGAAGTCTAGCTCAGAAGTCAGCAAACTTTTTACTTAAAGACTACAATGGGTTCTAACATTTGAATAAGGGAACTGGCCTCAGAGATTTGAAGATGAAATGCAATTTAACAAACAGACCTGCACATTGCATCGCAATTCATTTTATTGCATCTAAAGGTGCAAAGTCAAAGAAATCAATAATTGCAGGCAAAAGATCAATAGAATCACTTTCAACATGTAAAACATATCATTACCCAATGAAAGCCACAGCTTGATAATTCCCAACTGATTTAAACCCCTGAAGATAATTAATGGGTTATCTTGAGACTGTACTATATATCATACAATATATCCTGCAAAATCAGAAAAAAGGATAGGCGTCTTTAAATTGAGAGTAATGTGTAGAGTTTTAATCGTGTTACTACACTGCTACTGTACATACATGCACAAACTGCTTTTAAATAAGAAATGATCCCACAAAGTTGCCAGATGCATTTTTGATAACCAGTAGAGAAAATCACATTTCAATGGGAACAGGATTGTTGGTCTCCTGTTTTGCCAGTGCATCAAAGTTTGGAGTTTGGTTCCCTGTGGCATTTCTCAGGATAAATTATTTTGGCAGCTAACTGGGATCTCTGATCGGCCTTGTTGATGTACATGATGCTGAAAGGCTAGTCACACACGTAAGTTGAGCAAAACAATGCCAACATCTTCTTTTCTGTCCTCCATAGGTTTTAAAACATGGCTTTGTTAAGTGAAGTGTAAAAATCATTCAGTGTCAGAGGTTTGAATTTCTCCTGTGAGAAAGAGACAGACTAAAGATCCAATTGCAGCTTATGCAGTGCTATTTTAAGAGTCTTGTGACAGGGGGAAGAACACCAGCTGAAGAACCAGTTGCAGAACTCTCTGTGACAAGTGTCCAGTAGCTATGCAGCATTTCTGTACATTTTGGGTGGCCCCTTTCAGTATGGCCAGTGTGGGAATATGAGCAAAAGATTTGTTTTACATACTCCTGGAGCACAAAATCAGCTTGAATTTTCTCACAATAGAAAGTTCTCACATTTGTATATATGTTGTTGAAACTGATGTTTCCTCTGTAGCACAACTTTAAGCTTATTTATGTGTGACAACATGTCTCCAGCAAACAGTAACAAATACTATGCTGGAGCAGGGTGATCCTCATTTTGGTATTAATAAAAATTGCCCCTCTGCTGGGGTCAGACCTCACCTTGACACCATAGAGTACACATACACGTAATTACAATCACATGGTGCTGAGTAATCATAACTTGCAACTATCCAAAATGATTTAGGGATGCCCTGGTTCTGTTGGAATTTATCATAACTTCTCTTAAATTTTACTACATTAATGAAAACAGACTGGGATGAACCCATGGCTAGAAGATAGAGATAAAAATTCTCTAAGTCATAATGTTTAGCGTTGTTGCTGAGTAAGCATTTTCATTGTAAAAGGTACTGGGTTTAATCTGGGCTGTAGTGCCCTGGATGCCTGTGAGCTCTACTACCTTCAGAATCATTTAAAGTTTTATTTGAAAATATTTGCCAAAGAGCAAGGGGAAACAGAAATCAAAAATATGTATTTACATCTACATTACATATCCAAATTAGGAATGTTATAAAGATTAACTTTAATTTATGTCAGCCGCTCAATGTTACTAAATGTTTCAACTTGAATACAACTTTCCAACTATAGTACAGTTCCAAAACATACCTTAGATTTAAAAAGCATAAAAATCCCATTGCTCCACTTTGCATAGCAAGCTGTGAACCTGTCTATAATTGGTACAAGTCTCTACTGGTATCAGTAACACCAAATTTGTACGAGGTTAAGTGAAATATAGCACCTTTTCAATGGAAGCACAATCATTATAGCAGTGGTTGGCTTCACTAAGATATATCAGAAAATGCGTTTTGCAAAAAAAAGAAACCTCTGCCAACATTGCACATCAATGCTGGTTCACAATCTGGGATTAGTCGATCCCGTATTTCTGCTTTTCAAACCATGCTAGGCAAGCCTCATGCAGACTTTATAGGCACCAAAACCGACCTATGAATATGAATAGCGTCTCTCTGTGTCATGATATATTGTCGGTAGGCTATTGTGGAAGTTCACTATGTGATCAGTGTAGGTTTAAAGAAGGGCACTGGTATTTCTCCCGTCTTATGAGTAACTTAAAACCAGCCCATCTATCCGTTACCTAGCAGATGAACTCTATACATGTTATTCTGATATATAAATATGAGAATACATTTATTTCCCTCAGTTCCTTCTCTCAGGCTCAGCTCATAGATATCAGTTATAGGCCATAAAAGTTCTTTGACTGAGAACAAATGAGGAAGATTTGACCCAATAAAATGCGACTAAGAGACCCTTCATTTACGACATCAATATAACGGATACAATAAAAAAGCTACTTAGTTTATTTACGTACTAAAATTCTCTTTAACTTTAAGTGTGCATCATCCACGTCCTGGTCTTTAGTAGACAAAGACTTCTCGCATTGATCCCTCGAAGACTTCTCCTGATTCACAGTCTCCTTCGCAGAATCTCTTTCCTCCTCCATATGAACCATCTTGTTTGAAAGTACAGTATTCCTCTTCTCCGCATTCACTTTGGCATTTGCAACCTGTTTTAATTTCGTGTATGTGTGTAGCATACTTGTTTTTAATGATTTATTTTCACTATTTAAAGACCAACAGTAGATACCTAGCATGACAGTAATTACTACAAGAAAAACAACAAAAGTGAAAGATGGCGATGAGCCGCTCCTGCGGTAGTTATGCCCAGGTATGCTAACCATCTTTGAGATTGTACCTAAGTATCTTTAAATATCTATCTAAAAATCCTATATTGAGACGCTATCCCTATCAACCATAATCTCTAACACACGTTATCTTGTCTGGCCACAACCTCCTCTCACTGCGCCATCTTTGCTACGATGGAGATTGTATTAAAATGCATCTTTAATAACGACATCCTGGACAGTGGAACATTCAGTGCACTAAGGTCGTTCATGTGTGTCTAATAGCAAGTCAACAAACCCTCAGGCAATTTATCCCCCCGGGGGTATCAACCAGGAATGAGTGGGGACAGGACGTACTGGCACTTTGTAAAGTATTTCAGAGAGACAAGCTGACCAAGTTTTAAGGAAACCTTTTAAAAGAATTGAGAGTCTTTTAATCAAGAGAATGCTACTCTCTTGTACTCGAAAGTTGGTTTAAAGTGCCGGTGGACTATTTGTATCAGGTTATTGTCATCTTAGCAACCAGAATTGAGTGGTTGAGTTTAGAAAACCTGTGTGGTGTCTATGTAATATGACTAGTGCAAGTCCTCTCCATGTACTTAAGCGTTAAATAATGAAGTGTAGAGGAGGTTTGTACGAAGAGGAGTTGTAATTTAGACGTTCTTTTATTCTCATGTTTGATTGATAAAGATATCACAGGAGTTCAGATATATACAGAACTCAGTGAAAGCAACTGATCTGTTTAGTAAGTACACTTCCTCTTCGGCAGATACATTACAACCTAGATTTGGCATGTATTTCGAGGAAAGGTGCTTGAGAGAAGTGATCGAGGGCGGAAGGATAGAAATAAGGCTAAGTAGCAGAGAAAGGTTGGAAACACCTGGATATTACATCGTGAATGGCAGGCAACGAAAAGGAATGTGAAAAACAAAAAAGGTGGAGAATTGGATGCTATGAGATAGAAAAGTGAAGTAGAAGAAGAAAAAGAAGAAGAAAAGAAAAAGACTGCTACGTTAAATTTTGTCAATACATATTTAATCTAAATAAATAATCCCCCAATGTCGTATCTTAAAATGCGGAAAGGGAAGGGGGCAGTGCCAGTGGCGTAGCCAGGGGTATGCTTGGTATGCCCTAGGAGAGGACATCAAAGTAAAGCAGCATACCCTGGTTTAAGTAAAATCTTAAAATAGGAAAATTCTTAAATAAGAATTTCCCACACGGAGCTGGAAATGTTTGTTTTCTGCGTTACAAAATAGACAAAATTGGAAAACATCCTCTGGATGCATCCCGCATTCCCAGAGGGGGGAGTGCTAGACACCGGTAAATCTTTTCATGGAGCATGCCCTAAAAAAATCTAATATATAATAAGCATACCCAACAAAGATGACCTGGCTACGCCGCTGGGCAGTGCAAG
>JAAAKL020008216.1:0-16133 GCA_010016065.2 Carybdea cf. marsupialis auct. non (Linnaeus, 1758)
ATGTACAGGAGTGTCTGGTGGTAGTCTCATCATATGACCAGTCCATCTCAGCCTCCTCTTCTTTATGGTGTGTGACCGTTTCTCTTCTTTTGTTCTTTTGTAGAGTTTTTTGTTGGTTATCTTTTCGGGCCATTTGATTCCCATCAATTTTCTTAGCAGGTTTCTATGGAAGGTATCAATTCTCTTCTCCTGCTTTGCAGCGAGTCCCCGTACTTAACTGTTATACATGAAGATGCTTGTGATGTATGCATTAAACAATCGCACTCTAATGTTAAGAGAGGTTTTTCTGCTTGTCAATTTGTTTCTGTACTGCAGGAATGTTGCTGTCCAGTTGTTTTCTCCCTCTGATGTCATTTTCTGTGTCCAGAAGTGAACCGACATGTAAGCGGCTTGGCTTAGGGGAATTTTCTTGTGATTCTATCATATGTCCTTCTCATTATGCATATTGCCAGGATTTTTCTTAGCATAGATAGTAGAATGATTGATCTTAAATGGCCTGGTGGGCCCTTCCTTTTTCCTGGTTTTGCTAGGGGAATTGATACCCCATGTTTGAATTCCTTAGGATTTTCTCCAGTTTTTGCTATGTTATTAAAATGGGCAGCAATAGTTTCATCTATGACTTCTGGGCCATACTTCAATTGTTCAGCCACTATATTATCAACAACCTGACTTTTGTTATTTTTCAATGAGTTTATCGCTTTCCTGATTTCTTCTTTGGTAAAAGGCCCCTTCATTTCCTTTGGTGTTATAGCCTCTATGCCCTTCTGATTGGGGATGTTAAAGGCCTTTTCGAAGAAGTCAGTAATTATATCTATTGCTATTTCTTCATTTGTTGTTTTTCCTTCTTCGTCTTCTACGATTATTGCTTCTTTGGTTTTTTTCCTCACACTTTTCCTCACAGCTTTATACATTCTGGTGGAGTCATCTTTGCTTGAAATTAAGGGTGAGGGTGAATGCATGTTACCATGTTGCCTTTGCATACATGGAACAACAGTGTAACGGTTGGTGTGGTAATAACTACGTTTTGCAATGCCTCCTGGGCCGAAAGAGTTCTTTGATAGGCAGATCAGTGGTATATACTCAATTGGCTGTATCGAAGTTATTGCCATGGATTACAAATAAAAGATATTTGTTAGGTATAAAGTAGCAGAACCATTGTTAGTGATGGTTCTGGTACTTTATACCTAACAAAAATCACTAATAATGGTGATCTCTTGCCTGAAGTCAATAGAAGACGTGGAATAGCGACCGGAGTAATGAAAGCGCTTTACAGATCCCTATGGAATCAACGCTCAATATCTCGCAGAACCAAATTACGTATTTACAACGCCGCTGTCTTGTCGATACTATTGTATGCCTCCGAAACCTGGCCACTGAACAAAACCTCAACATCGCCTTTGAACGGCTGCGATAGTCGAGAACTTAAAAGAATTGAAGTAATCCGATGGTGGCAGCACGTCACGAATAACGAGCTACGTGAACAGACGAAACAACCTCCAGTCTCAGTTTTAACCCCTCAAAGAAGGGTGCGATGGTATGATCATATCCTGCGCCTGCCTCTGAGACATCCAACTTGCGAGGTCCTGGATTTTAGTCCGTCTGCAGCAGGATGGAGACGCTCACGAGGCGCACCTCGCACACGATGGCTTGATGTCGTCGCCAAAGATCTGCGATGCTGTGGAGTGCCTCTACCTTAAGCGGAGCAGCTCGCTGCCGATCTCCAGCACTGGCGAGCACTTGTGTTTCAAGTTAGCTCTACGCACCGCACGGTGCTCGAGGATTAGTGAGTGAGTGAAAGTACCAGAACAGTTGTAAACATGTAGGTGGACCGAAGATGTCCAAGATACATTTATCGTAACACAACGAGGAGTCTCGTTTTTATAAAGATTTGGTCTTGTTCTATAACTCGCTGTCCACTTAACATCCTTTTTATTTCGTCTCTTCTTCTTCTTCGACGTAGCTACATTTCATGTGCGCTACACCACAGATTCTATAACATATGTCCTACTATCTGCGGCTGCATGAATTAACGTGGCTACTACCTATTTAATATGGCGACTAAACTCAAGTAATACCTATGTGACCAATACAAATCTATATATAATTCGAATCGAATGATCAACTCATGTCTTTGGGATTAATATAAATGTAACACTTTGGCTATTGGACTAAGGTAAGTACAATATTCTAATTGTTGCAGTTGTGACCTAATTCTTGCTTTGTTATTTTAGGCTACCGATATCTCTTCTAATCAGGGGGCACGAAATATAACGAAATAATATGTTTGCGAATGTGAGGTAGTAGCATTTGGATGCAGCCCCAATTTAAAATTGAAACTTTAGAGGGAGGGACGATTCGCTTGATAATGTAAGAAGACAATAGATAAGTCACATGGTGTGTTGTATAAACAATATAAAGTTGACTATGGTTTCAGAACAGATATTAACTAAAAATTTGCCTTGTTTTGCCAAAACTGAATTAAAATCGCTTCATTTGTACCACACACTTTCTACAGAAACATTTTGTGTTATAAATGGTGGTACTTGATTTCATAAGTTGCCTGTACTGTATTTTTAATCGGGAGTCTTGAGGCATAAACATAGAGAATTTGGGGGGAAACCCAAAATTTGCTGTCAGTGTTTATGTGTGTACTTCTGTTTCATTGTCAGAATTAAATAGATGACTAGGATTTCAAAAGTTATCTAAGTAAGTTTTCTCCGTGATAAAATACAAAAGTAAGCCTTAAAAAGTAGTAATGACAAAAAGGATGAGGAAAGATACAGTTAATGTGAGCTTATCCGGAGTTGAATAGTCAAAGTTTCAATTCTTTTTACAACCTTACCTTCTTTTGTGTAAGTAAACACGCGCTACACTTACCATCGCATAAAACGCTTATTGTTCAAGCACTCCGAAAATCAACATTTTTTCAAGCAGATCAATTAACCAAGATTTATCAGTAAATGAATCTGAGCTATTTTGATAGATGTCTGATTATCGATACATTATATAGAAAGTATCTTTATAATGCTATAGAAATTTCTAATTAGTCACTGGTGACAAAATTAAAAAATGGATGACAGTCGTTCCATGGTCAAGTCACAGGGCGAAGAGAGGCTGTACTCCAAAATTGCATAGAGCTGGATGTCGAAATCTTACGGTGGAGTATTTAGAGCTACAGTCGCGACAAGTGAAATGTGAACTATGTTATCGCCGGGTCACCATAGCTCAGTTGGCAGAGCAGCATGCCGAAAGGTGCCAGTTTCTAATCCTGACTGTGGCATTTTCACTTTTTTCTAGTATATCTTCGGGCATAAAAATATAACAATAATACAATAACTAAAGTATGTGGCAGTTTGCAAAAACCCTCAAGACACCATAACTAGGTTCAAGTCATAAGGACACCTAATAATTTCAAGAATACGGTCACGTCTTCATGAAATAATTAATTAAAGCTGTAGTTTCTATATTCATATACGCTGCATCACAGTAGCTTTCCAAAGATAGTTATACTCCTCTCGAACAATACGTGGGTTAAAAGTTACGAGAAGTTCAAATACTTTATAATAATACTATTTTTCTTGTGAATAGGAGAAGGAAAAGGTATAATGTGTATGCAACTGCGTCTATACATTATTTTTAAGATATTCATATCTTTTGAGGGTGTATTGTAATCTGCGGAAATAGCGGAAGCCAACGGAAAATAGCGGGAAAATGCTTATGAAGTAAAGAAGCTGGGTGAAACCTTAATGAATCTCACTAGCCTCCAAGACACCTACCTACATACTTTGCTCGTACGAAAAATGTTCAGAAAGTGTTTAGCTTTCAATGGTTTAAGAAGGAATACAACATTTGAGTTTAGGTTGTTGTGAATCAATTGACAATCCCTTGGTTGTGAAAACGGGGGTCGCAAAAAGTTGAAGCATTCTTGTGCAAACACGTGCTTCTCTGGTTGTTATACGAAAAGAGCTGTACTCATCTAAGTTTCATGATCAGCCTTTAAGACCATTTACATGGACAGTGATGGTGCAGAACACCCTTGGCAAGAATGCCAACACCGAAATCCTGATCAAAATCGCCTGAAAATAGCTGTAAATTTTTCACCGCAATGTATAATTAGCTCGAGGCTAAAGGAAAAGGAATATTTGATAGCATGGAAGATGGAAGCATTGTCTGATTTAAGAGTATCGCCCGAGACAGAATGTTCTAACTGTTGAACTTGAGTTAACCAGAGTACAAAGAAGAAGAAAATCAAGAACAAGGGAAGAGAACCCTCATCTTTTTCAACTCTGACTTGACTCAGAATCTCAGCATGAATTGCAATATTTGCATCGAGTTTCTTAAATCTTCTGAAAATAGTCCATTCTATCATCTGAACATAAGCTTCGATTGACACCCTCAAAATGTAACTGGACTGCAAGATAGTACAAAAATTGTTTTCATCAACGGATTTGTTTCAGAAACCTATTGTCAAGCACTTATCATAATCAACTGTAGGCAGTGAGACATACGAGGCGAGTTTATAGAGTTGGACGGGAATCCTGATAGAATCCATGTGGCCAGCACGTTTTAAAGTTATATCACATGAAAATACGTTGTATTCAGATATCATATTTATTTCTTCCTATTCTCATTTATCTATTCATTCATTCATTCAGCTCATAATATGTTATATGTTCAGTTCGTAAGAATTGCGATGACCAAAGTGTTTTTGACTCTGAGAAAAGAGAATATGGGAATGGTAAGCAAATATCATCCCTCTTTTCATAGCCTCGTACTGATATTTATTATCTGTTGTACAACATGCAAATACCAGTTATAAGGGTCTTTGATAGGACATTTCAAGATAAGGGGAGTTTTATGAACCCTAATAGCAGAGAAAAAGTAGACAGTTTTGTGCATTTACTTTGCGTTGGTGGCAAATGAACGCTATAAAATGAAATGGATTGAGATACGGTTACGGATGCACGTGGTATAACAAATGATACGAGGAAACTTTTGAGAGATAGCAATACCGTTGAAAATGTTGACGATTGCCTCTGCAACTGACGCGGGTCAATCAACAATCAGCATTAAGTTGAAGAAGGGTTAACGGCTGTCTATAATTTGGCAAGTGTTCAGGACATACGCAATTGATTAATTTAATTTCCTGCCAATTTGTGCTACTCTATGTTTTAAGTTGTCATCGCCTATTCCGTTTAAGCCCTTTGGTACCCATAGCAGTGCACTGTGTAGTAATCTGCTAGCTTGCTGCCATGGGAGGTATCTTGTGAATTGAAATCTCTGCCTTTCGACAAGGTCTGAGAGGTTGTCTAGGTCAAATCTCTACATAACTTTCTCATTGCTGACGTGGTCTCTACATGTGAACATTTTCTTCTCATGGCCAGCTATACACTTCCATGTCCCGCATCCATGAATAGTAGCAGGCATTAGAAATCGACATGTAGAGATGGGTCTATAGCCTACTGAACAACACTGGACAAGTCGACTACAAATTTCCCTGCTTTTAAGCCTACTTTAGGGTGCCCATTACTGCTAATGGTGCTCTCTAGGTACTTTAGATAACGTCTACTCTATACGTTGCATATCCCGACTATCAGTTGTCATTGTCTTGCTCTTTTGACATCTAATGGATAGGCGTAACTTACTGCACTGTAAAGACTAAGGCTTTCAGTCAACTATAAACCTTGAAAAGTTTGATATAGTACTACAATGTACAATGTACAATGTACAATGGTCTGCAAACACCTGGTTATGTAGTTGAAGTTCACCTCGTTTAATCTCTGCTGATAGGTTATTCATTGCTCTGTCAGATTACTGATTCATTATCAAGGAGTTCCCAAGGCCACTCTATTAGAACTGTCCTCCAGTATTGCATAACACTAGCTGTTGACGAGAATATATTACACCAGTCTTATTAGATGTAGCTGACATGTACGTGTAAATATGTAACCATGATCATGATTGCATGAGAAAACATAAACAATTCATCACAAAGCAAAATGGAACATCATATTTAAGTCAGCAAATTGTTGCTGACAAGGAAAATTTAAGGATTACTTAGAACATTTTCTTAAAGATGACTTCCCCCGTTTTCCAAATCTTAACAGTTGTATTTTAAACAGTGCAAACGATCAGTTATACAAATTTGAATAAAGCAACAAGAAACAAATTAAATCGCTCATATTGTGTGTTCAAAATCTGCTTCGATGCTATAACGTCAAATGATTTTTGTTGAGCACATTTCCTATGAAAATAATCAGTCAAGGTTTTGCAAGTGGTCATGGCTATGTTTTCCCTTCAACTACGCTGTGCACTTAATGTCAATCATATTTCGACGTACCTAAATATATATTAACAATATCAATGCCATGTATTCCTGCAGCATAAAATGTTAACCTTAAGGTTTCATTAGGGTTTACAGCACCCTTGCCCGCCTTTATATATTTTTACATTTTTAGAGTAATGCTGCTACTTTTCCTCTTGAAATCTCATTTCCATTCACAACTTTTTGCCGTACGCGCAACTTTTTTGCGATTGACACTGCGGGATCGCATACTTGGTTTTAACTCTCTCAAAATCTTGAAATACGATCGAGGTTCCAAAACACGATCATTGAGGCATTTAGACAACAACCTCTCTGTCACAGAGACAAAGCTTTCTTTCCATGACGTATTCCTACATACTACCATTTTTAATTTCCCCTGTAACAGAAGTTTTTAATTAGATTTCTTTAGTTTGTGATTTGTTATGAGGGAAACAGAGCATTCAGTATCTTCTCTTGAATTATGAATGTGAAAAGCCTTGACATGATTAGATGACTTTTAATCTTTCCAGTAGAGGTTGTTTATTTTTGCTAGAGAAGCTAGGCAGCGCAATCCAATCAAGATGATCGAAGGTTGTCCAGGCTCTCGATCAACCCTTAGTTCACATGTCTTTGAAACACTTTCTGTTCATAATATTTTAATAGCTATCGAGACATTCAGCGCTCTTTAATTTTACTGTTAACAGTTGAGTTGTACACACGAAGCTATTTCCTGTTGTTTGAGAAGAAAAAACTCATAGACTGGAGCCGTAACTAACGTAACATGTACAAAGTCGATAAAAATGTACACGCGACAAACAAGCTCCGAATGGAAAAGTGGCTTAACAAGCCTGCCCAAACAAGTCGGTCGCGTGCTCGACTAACAGATATGGAGAGATATGAGGCTTTAGTCTTGACGTCATTCCTTTTGCGAAAAGGGTTCTACAATTGTTCAAGAAATAGTGCATTACGTTTACACATAATTCAAGTTCGTTGTGCACATCTACTTGAATTCACAGGAAACGATGGTACAGAGTTCCATTTAGCATGAGCATGCTGAAGAATATCTTTACCTTTATGCCAGTTGAAGTAACTTTGTTGTCAAGTTAAACAGAAAAAAATTGTGTTATGGTCAAATCCAATTTTCTCCTGGTTATAGGCGTATGGTAGACGACGTATTTTAAAGTGCGTTCAAGGTATCGTTCTTAAATTTTGATGAGCTATCTTGATCAACAAGAAATGCAGTAAATACAAAGTCTTGGCAAACTTGAAAGTTTCATTAAATTATGACATCAGATATACTCAATTGCATAAGTGTTTATTTTCCTTTAAAATAAAACTGAGAAGAGCATATTTGGGAGTAAATGGCCTTGTACGTCATTTAACTGAAAAAGCAGAAAACAACGTTATATACTTTACCCCTTATAGCAGGTGCTTCTCTGAGGCTGCTAAAAGTTTGTAAATTGGAGTAAATTGCACAGTGACCCTTTTTATCTGATTTAACAGCGATAGATCAAGAAGAAGCACTGCGATGGGCTAGGGGTGGGGGCAGGGAGATTGAATCTTAAATGCAATACAATAAAAAGTGATTGTGTGAAGTGGGGGGAGGGGGTTCCACACAATTTGATAAGGGAGTTTAACATCAAGTAGGGATGGAAATTTGCCTGGAGCTTGTCTAGACGATGCTACATTGTTGAATTTTTCTTATTATTATCGGTTGATGATAAAAGAGCAGATTTGAGCACCGCTTTCTGCTAATTTAGTAGTTATGGATTTAATTTAAGTAATTTTTGGCTTTTCCAGCTCCTCATAATATTAAAGGTAAATACATTTGAATTTTGTTTGGACCATTTTAACTCGAACGTTTCGTATCCTTTGTGTTGTAGATTATCAAGGGGATTGTAGCGAAAACTTTATATACAGTAATAAAATAAAATATGAAATTCATATTGGTACTGATTTGTTCTCCTATCGGAGTAATAAAAAATGTTGTGGTGAGGAAGTTCATAAGGAAATGGAAGCAGTATGGTACAGTGATATCGACCTTACTTGCATCATATCCATGAACCATGTTTTATTTCCTGTCCAGTTTAATTCCCTGCCATTCCTCGTCAGTTGCTCATGATTCGCGTGCCGTTTTACCTTCTGAGAGTGCAAAGTTATGGGGGGAAAGGAATACTTGGGAGACGGGGAGACGTTCGTATCACCAAAGGGTGGAAGTGGCTCAATCACCAAAATGTAAAAGGGCACCATTAGTATTGTTCTGTCACGTTAAAATTCACCGTTATTTGTTTCCACTATACTGAAAGGGTGGGAGGTGGGGCGAGGTAACTCACAGCTTGTATAGCAAGAGGAGGCTTAATGGTTAGAGTCTACTCTCGAAGCCTATTTCAAACCGTGAAAGATAACGGGAACCTGGCTTTAGTTTGGGAATGATAAAGGCGGCGAGGAAAGGAACTGGACATCCTACTTTATCACACGAAGACTCGCTATATGCGATTCTCTACCACATCAACTCCCCTAGGCCTTTTTCTTGGCTTTATACTGTACATTACATGTTTACACACAGGAGTCTTCAAGTATGGATTGTTTCACTTTGATAAAATAAGAACTTGCTCTATATGTTCTGATCTAACTACACTCTACGTCCTAATGTGAATATACAATTCATCTGGCACAGATGTACAGGGCAATGAATTAAAAAGTAAAATTTCATTGACTTAAGAAATGATGATGGGCGTTTACCAAAGAACATCAAGCAAGCTCCTTATGCTTACCATCTTCTATACTTGTATACTGTTTTTCATGGTTTATTTGACACGTGAATTTGCTGCTGATGGAGAGGATATGAAATTTTATGGAAAAGACCGTACTTGTCATTGCCAAATTTAGTCTACAATTTAAACCGGTAGAAAACGAGAAGGTCCTCGGGAATAATTATGATATATAACTGCAGTACCTTCTTACAGCTTGGGTGGCAAAACCGTATTATTCCTATCATGCAACCGCATTTCACGTTGCTTTAGTTTTTGCAAGGTCAGAAATTTGTAGCCCCTGTCTTTCTCCAATCAGTAGCAGCAGAATTTTTGCCTCGATCCCTTCTTTTTTACATAATTGCTCGAAAGGGGCATCTTTTCACTTCAGTTGTCTCTCATATATATAGAAGTGCAGAGGAACACGCCTTTGAGTTGTAAACGTAAGTCCCCCGTCCAAGGCTACCTACAAATTTTGTAGTGCAAAGAAATGTTTTCAAATCTTTCTTGCATCACCCTTCCCAATATCAGTTCAAGAGTAATTGCAGGACAATATCATATCCCAGTAATAATCAACAAGATACGAGCGCAGTAGTTTCACGTTGGCGAATCGTGGAACCTGCATATTTATTTCTAAACCCTAAGGTATCAGATTTTTATGCAATATCGACTCATCAACTAGGTTTGCTGCCGATAAGCATCCTAGCCATAATTTTAAAAGAATGGTTGTAACGTTAGGCCGTCCTATGAACGTCTATAGTAGCCTTTTCAAACACAAATAGTTGCTATTGAGGGAACACTGCACAATACAGATTCATCCTACATGAATATAAACTTTGGCTGAAATTATTAGAACGGTTGTACGCAAATTGTCTTCCTCGTCTTCGTAGATTGTGTAGTACAGCTGCTGGCGTGATGATAGAACGAATTGTCAGTAAGTTTATTTATCACAGGTGCAAGCAATGAAAACATCTTGTGTTAATCACTTTTTAACACATTTCCAACGAAATTCGCATCATAAATTTGGGTTTGAAAGTAAATATGCCAATCGAGTACCCAATAAAGGATTCCCTTGGCTCAAAAATAGTTATCTAGCACGCTTTATAGGCAAAATATTAAATTTTGATCAGTCAAAGAGTGATTGGGATGCTTTCATTGTTGTGTCCTGCCTTCTAGTGGACACCTTGGCTAACCTTTAACACTCTACGTCCATGATCCTAGAAGGGTCGTACGGAAACTACAAACAAATCGGGTGCTACTTGTCAAGTTGAATCGATGTTATTGAAGTAAACTAAATTAAGGAAAAAGAAGGCAGATTATATTCACATTTTTGGTTTACTTTAACAGCAGATTAAACATCAATTTGTAGTTAGATAGTAGCATGTCAAGCTAGCACATTACAGTTGCTACGCAACACCGTGTTTTCCAACCGTCGCTTTTAATTGCCTCGTTCCTAAATGTCTTGTCTGTACATCCATGGGAATGCCCTCAAAAGGGTTACGAGGTATATTAACAGCTGAGAAGTTGCTCTTCAACATACCTTTATATCCAAATCAATCCTACATTTCTTTGGCCAGGATCCAACTAACTGTACAAGAGGACCCTCAGTATCCTGTCATCAGACATCTTCAGTTTCTGACCAGTCCAACGTAGCCGGGGTGCACGAGAAAGGTCTCGACCCCCCCCCCCCAATATTGCAACAGTTAAACAAGCCTACGCTGAAGATCCTGTCTTAAGGCTAAAACCATAGATGGTGCGGATGTAGCTCTAGTGGAAGACATCTAAGTTCCGGACATGGTACCGATGTGAGATCTACAACCCTGATCTCTACAGCAGTGTGGTAAGAACAACGACTTTGTATCCTGGATTTTAGTGTTCAATTGGATACCCAGCTTCCGTCCCAAGTGCGCTGGTATCTTTGGCTATCCAATGAATTACCTCGTCCTATAAGGATCCACTGAAGTTGACTTTGCTACTACGGTTTAGGACCCTGGCTCCCAACCTTTCACGACCAAGGACCCCATTTATTAACTTCAAAAGGCTTTACCACCCCAGAGCAAAACCGTTCACTTAGAGGAGATCTAAGATCCCCTCCCTTCGTCCCGACTATGGGCCCTAGTAGAGAGCGTTTAGCCAGTAATTTCTCCTGAAACCGGAGCACTGCAGACCCGTTCAATAATGGGTAAAAATATCTTTATTATTGTAGATCTTTTCAATAACATATAATTATACAAACATACATATTTATTTGATACCTTCTTCCTAAGTAAACGCTATAGATATCTGCAGAATCAAAAGTCATATGTATATGCAAGGACGAGGGAAACTGGAGAAAGAGTGCTAACTTCTGTGAGAGAGTTTTTTCATGGGTGTATTTTTTGTTTTGACGTTGTAACTCAATGAAAACCTGTGAACCCAGCCTATGTCATTTTGCTTTTCGCGACCCGACATAATAGTCGCCGCAACCCACAGGTTGGTAACCATTGGTTTAGAGCATTGCTGTCTCCATTCAGCGGTTTCTCCCTAATTTATGACCTGCTCGTTTCTTATTCAGGCCTTGAATTTGTTATGGGGTTGGACATGGTTTCTGGCCTACTTCAGTTTTCTTTATGCTTGTTGTCAGACCAAAAGCTTTACATGCAGGAGAAAACTGATCAAGGAGTAGTTGGGTCTTCTCAACGGACGTCTGGACTACAGCAGCGTCATCAACAAACACGAGATCACATAAGATACGAGTGTGAAGCACTGATCTCTAAAAAACACTGGTTCGAGCATCTTCCGTCTGAAAGTAAGGTCAGACTTTGGACGCCATTTAAGTCCCCATCACACAAAGCTTGTAAACAATGTAACGCAACATGGCGGACTTTCCCGCGCTATTTTAACTAATGGGGGCCAGTACTCGCGACTACACTTTTTCGTAATTGGGAAACAATGAGAAGCTCGATCCAGTCTTTTTTAGAGATCAGTGGTGGTCACTCGTTGCCTTCCCCAACCGATAGTCTCTACATCAGGCTAGGCGGTATTTGAAGCCGCAAACTCTGGCATATGAGTTACATTTCTTAACCAAAAGACCACGGCGGTTCCTATTAATTTTATTTACCCAATATTGGAAAGATGGGAGGGAGAGTGAACGTCAATGTCTCAAAATACTTAAATCATTTGACCTGCTATTTGTTGGAGCTCACTCCATATCACTCCAAATGTGTATTTCGTCCAAGAGGATCATTTTTTGACAAAGAGTATTGCCTTTGAAGAGAGAAGGTATATCTTCAAACGGCATTCCTTTTTACGCACTCTGTACGCCATCGTTAGGGGGTGGGTGCAGCCATATAAAAGTTGAAAACCCTTATAATTTTCGCATTTTTCCCCTGAAATAATTCCTTGAATGCAGTTGATGGGCAGCTGTAACAAACAACGATGTGACCAGATAAGACGCCTCTGTCTCACAAAAAATATGGTTGAAGCTAACTTTTAAGTAAATTCGTAACTTCAAATCAGTAAGACAGAATCATAACAAGTAAGGTCATATCGGCATATTGCTAAAGACGTCCTTTTTGTCACGAATGAATACTTTCGTAATGGTCTCATAGTAATTGCAAGATTTCTAATTTTTACAGAGGGAGTGGAAAATTGATTTGTTGACTCACAGCTAGAGTACTTCACTTTAAGGGTAGTCCTATCTAAGTGGTATGTAATGTTGTAACTATCTATCAGCTCCCTGTGTACACTATTTAATGTCACCAATCATCTGTATATACTTAGTTGGAATCTGAGTTGGGAAGAAGTCGCAGATGATTGTTGGATCGGAAATCTTTTAGTCGTTCTTTATTGAGTTACCCTCAAGGACCAGCGGTGCCTCGCATGGCATTTTGGCGCAGTGGAAAGGATAGTTTATCGTAATAGTTATGGAAGAAGATTCAGCAGTTGTTCGGGATTGGGTCGTTCGGATGCCAAACCAATTGACTATGGCATCAGATTTCAAAATTTTGTGAGAGACAGGTTCAAGTATATTTCCGATTCAAAAATTCCGAAAGAGGAGGACAAAGTCGACCCTTTCCTGTCCTGTCTTGCTGACGATGTCATGGCAATGGTGGTAAACTATTATCTGACCTTCGCACTACATCAGATTTTTGGAGCAGCTTTTTTGTGTGGACGACACACTTCAAAAGCACCTCGAGTTTTCCTATCGGTCCAGAGCAGTCATCTGCGGCTTCTTCCTAACTTAGATTCCAACTAACTATATACAAATGATTGGTGACATTAAATAGTGTATACAGGGAGTTGATAGATTGTTACAAAATCACATGGTATATAACATGCATAATAAGGACAAAGATTCAGAAATATATTTCTGGTAGATAAAATTAACCTTTTGTCTTTGCTTTACATTTACAAAACATAAGAGAGTGCGATGCTGGGATGACTCTGAAGAAAACATTTAAACAAGGGGGAGCGAGAATTAATAGAGGGTATAAATTAAGACTCCTCTCTTCCCTATTATCTTTCCTAACAGGTATCAAGTAAGGAAGCAAACTTGTTTATCTGGTAAAGAAATTAAACCTTTTCTTTTATTTTTAGAATTTTCATCATCATCAGTTACATTAAAGTCGCTGCACGACTCTTTGTGGCACCCATGCAGAATCTTCTTCACCGTTGTCTATCCTGCGCTCGCCTGATGACCTCGACAACAGAGAAGCCAGTGATCTTCTTGATGTTGTCATGGTAGTCATAGTCAAAGGTGCGATTTTAACAGAGGGAGACACTAAATCCTTTATTGGCTGCAGGCTGTCCTTGGTTAGGGAGGCCTTAATTAGAGTCCTACTAGAAGGTAATGGAATAATATTGTTATCTTAACATAAATTGGAGCTAAATATTAATTTTGGTTAGTGACTTTAATTTGTCAGTACGGCTTTCAATTTGTTTCATTTCCTGTTTCTAAGATACTATCAATACATCACACCTACTATCATATGAATGTCAAGAGATAATAAAAAAGCCGTGGAACAATTTGCCTCTTAATAGTTTTTGTTAAACTTGAAAACGTCAGATCAAAGTCTACGGAGAAGATTTAAGGACCATTCTGATGAACCAAGATTAAAAGCCGTAGCTGCAAAACTTCATTTTAGACTTTGTTGATTTAATCTGTCGACATAAAACAGTTTAAGAGGGGCAGCCACTTCGTTTAATAGACTTTCAATGCAGACTGTTCATGATTTAAATATTGAAAATGATGTGTGCCAAAGAAAGAAAACCATATGACTGAGATCCATTGGGTAAAATTACAAAGATGCTTGCACTGGACATAAATCAAGCAAAGAGAGTGCAACACAATCAAAGAAAGAGTTCGCAGAATTAGTGTGGAGACGCATTAGGACGCCTCCGTGATGGCACAGGATGTCGATAAAGGATCTCGTAGAAACAGGAGGAACAAAATGGTAAACTCCCAGCAACCTGGTTCTTACACGTTAGCCACATGCAAGTACTATTTTTCTTATAATATATAGACATAATCTAGTACCCACGTGAATAAACTTTCAGAGCAAGAGTAAAGTTATAAAATAATAAGACATAATTCTACACTGACATCAAATGGACAAAAGCGATTCCCAGGTACTACTCCACGTGCAAAGGCGTATCCAAGGAGGGTATACGGGGGAATGTCCCCCTTTGAAAGATATTATTTCAATACCTAAGAAAAATATCAGTGACCGTAGTAGGCCTAATCAATTCATTAGTTATTGTACCCCCTCTTTGGAAAATTCTGGATATGCCCCTGTCCCCATTTGTTCAATGGGAGCCCTCTTATACAACCTGAGTAGGCTTTAATTATAAATAAGCTGCCTACACTTATACCAAAAGGAAAGTCTTCCATCATAACAAATGACGAATCCGCAATTGATGATAAAAACTAGACTAAGAAACTTCCACAAGTGTAACTACATGTTGGGGCTTTTGTCTTCTTTTGTGGCATACTCGATATCGTGCACAGACCAAGCATGCACGTGCCAAGCCAGAGTGAGCAATGTCATGGAGAGAAAGCAAATTTTACAGGGGTGGTCTACCGTTGCTTTCCCCGACCGATAATCCTTATATTGGGCTAGGCGGGATTCGAACCCATAACCTCTAAAATGAGAAACCTATTCCTTAACCAATAGACCACGCAGGCTTGTACAACATGTACTAGTCTTATATGGAGATCTAGTATTACACCGCATTTACCTATTATCACACATGCAACAATGTGCAGTGGCCTAAATTGACATGGTGTGGATTCGCTCAAATACATTGCATGGGCTACATCACATGCCAAACATTCAACCTCACTGTAACTTCCATGTATAAAACAAAAGCACTGGCCGCGCAGAGTTACCATATGGGTTGGCTCACACAAAGCACAAACTCCAGCTCTCAAACATGCAAGAACATCCACTAGCCGTACATGAACATCGTTTATACTGGGTCACATGCTTTATATGGACTTCCTTACACATCTCATACTACACCACATGGGCCATTGCCCATGCATGGAGCCATGTGCAACGGTCCACTTGAACATCATGTAGACTGGCTCACTCTAATGAACTGCCTATCGCACAGCACATTACATTTCTAGGACCAACTCAACAACAACATGCACATGCCATACATAAATGTCCCGTAGATCAAATGTTTAAATATTTTTTAATCACGTAAAATAGCTTGCATACTTTTTATGGATTTCATATATCACACAGACACATTATGACACACTTTCCAACAATAAACTTCATTAATGCCATGAGAATTGGCTAGCATACATTGCTTGGACTGCTTAGCATATAACATATTAAACTACTCACGCCAGCTTTCATGTATACAAGAAAATACCCTAGCAGTGCATGAAGTAAAGGGCCATGTGCCCCAAAACCCATCTATAATATTGACAAGATTTCCTCTATTTCTTATATCCTGAGGTCTATTTGAAATATTTCGTTCCACGTACTATTCGTTCCTTCATGAAGCTTCTTCCATTCGTTGTCGAGGTACCCAAGTGCAGGATTTCAACTTATGCCATGAGTTTCTTTCCTCGCATTGCCACT